>VDFB02193867.1:486496412-486590046 GCA_007258455.2 Sequoia sempervirens | reverse complement strand
TATAAAGAGTAGACTATGAAGTCACAACAACTTATTAATTCTTGGCTGGAAAAGCCTAAGTCACACTATTCCAAACTACCCAAGTAGTTGTTTAGAGCAAAGTTCAAGGAGTACTATGATGCAATTACATTACTCAGCAGGGTGGTTGGATTGAGGAATGCAGGAGTATTTGAGAATTGGATGTGCCATGTCGTTGTGAGGATGGAGCAAGAATTGATTGATTACCATTGGGTAGGGGTCATTAGTAAAATACTCCATGACCAGGTATCCAATGTGTTGCAGACCAAGACTTTCATGATGACTTCATATTTGGTCTATGCACTGGCAAGATTCCATCCCTACAAAGTATTGGATACAGAGGGAATTTTTGGACAGGATGTTATTTAGGAAGTTTTCCCTCAATTCCATTTGGGAGGTTCAAACTATAGTAGGGAAAATGATGCATTTACCATGTACATCACCAGAATGCTTAAGGAGGCGTAGCATGTTATAATTTCAGATCAAGCCAAGGAGCTCATCAGGAAGTATGGAGCTTGGATTATACAATTCCCAACCTTCTCCTATATTCAGATTGATGGCTGCTAGGGGACCCCATATAGACTTCCAAAGTATCCCATTGATCACATTATATTATTGGAAGTAACTAGGTAGATTTGTGACTTTGATGCTATTGTCAAGAAGGACAAACACAAGATAAGATTTGGTGGGGATTTTCCCCTAAGGATTGGCACTAGAGAGGTATGTCCTTCCATTATTTTTGCCCAGGCTTCAGAGGAAGAAATGAGTACCTTCGATCTATCTTTTCATTCTAATAGATCAACGTTTGATATTATAGGAGAAGCCCAGTAGCGAATATAGCCATAAGGTGAACTTGGAGGACTACAGGGCCAACTATGGTGATGAGTATGAGGTCAAAAAGAAGAAATTGTCCCAGCTTCCAGTTGAGTCAGTTTGATTGTATAATGTAAAGGTAGTTCTCAATCAATTGGAGGATGATGGAAACCTAATTTAGGATCATGCCTATGAAGCGGTAAAGGACAGGCCAATTGGTGATGTGGATTGGTTGGAAAAGGAAAAAATAGAGTTAAAACAATTGATGGATCTAGTTCTCAAATTTTCTAAGATGTGGCTAAAACATAAACTGTGGGAGCTGAAAAATAATGGTGTATAATGCACCTATGTGCTAGTGGGAGATTTGGACCCCACTCCACTTTTGAAGAATCTACCAAGCAAGATCCTAAGGGAAAGGCTAAGCTAGATTCTCCTTTCAAAATCAAGATAAAAGGTATTTAGGAAACAGAGGCCCATGAAGCAAAAAAATAGAGAAATCCAAAGGCCAAGAAGAGGACAAGGACCAGGAAGTCTGAGTAGGAAGGGACTAAAAATCAGGGTCCTAAGGCTGGTGATCCTATGCCCAAAAGGAGGAGAATCATAAAATTTTCAGAAAAGGAAAGCTCCAAGGTAGGAAGGGAAGAAGTTACCCCACTAGTGGTAAATGTTGAAAGTTCAGGGGAGAAGTCTAAGGTATATACAAGGAGGTCTAGGACTCCTTCTCTCAGGGACAATGTGCCTGAGGAAGATTTCCCTCTGATGGTTTCTCTTGAGGAGAAACATGATGATGTTCCTCCCATTCATGAAGCTCGAGTAAAAACTAGTGAGACTGGGGATGCTGAAGAACATCCGGATATTGAAGGAGAGGAGTTCCATGAAGGAGAACTTTAAATTGCAAAAGCTGAGGTTGAAAAGGTAATACAGTCCCCTGCAATTGCATATGTAGGATCGCTAGGCACAAATGAAGAAGTTGAATCTCCTCCAAGAGAAGAAGAGGTAGAAAATATCCCATCACCACACATAACAAAGTTGCTCATATCACCACCCCTGCTTCCGGTAAAAATAGGGATGATGTGGTTGGAAAGGATTACGATATTCATAATTTCAACTTGCGGCCTACATCAGTCAAATAGGACATTGAAGATTATGAGGGTTCTAGTGCAATCATCATGGACAGATTTAGGAAGGAATTGAAGTCCAAGCAGGAGCTAAAGAGCAAAAATGAAAATCTCAAGAAATGCTTAGTGGAATTGATGAAGCCCCTACAATCCATTAACTGTTCCTCCTCTGCTACGAATCCTCTACCTTAAGAGACCATCACCGAGTTGGAAAGGTTGAAAGCTTCCACCCTAGCCACTATGAATTGGTTAAAAGGGGTGCAAATAAAGGGTGATGAAGCTATTAAGGAAATTCTATCAACTGGAAAGTATGCTATCATGACAACTAGCTGGTTGAAACAAGTGTTGGCACAAGATAAAGAATACAAATATTCTTTTGTAGAAAACCAGAGCTATCATGGAGTACATCTGAGACAGGTTGATAAGTGATGAAATTCTTCCTTCCTCTAAAGCTGTCGAACCTTGGGAATGGTTCAAGGCATTAAAAATTAGGTAGAAGGTGTTGAAGAATATTTATAAACAAAGAAGGCAGATCGATGACACCCTCGCTGGTGTCTATAATGGTTGCATCACTTTCGTCGAGATTATGACAATACGAATGAAGATTGCTCCCGAGTACTTGAGTCTGGAACAGTTGAGAGGTTGGTGGCATGATGTTTATGCACCACTTGATGGTGATTTTATTTATGAGCACCAGTTGGATGATGTGGCCACCTACCTTGTAGTTATTGATAAGTATTTGGAATATAAGGTGGATTGGGATAAGTCAGTCAAACACTCAAGAGAGAAAGTTGCATCCATCGAAAATAGACTTAGGGTTTTTCCTTTGCTGCCAATGGCCAACTTAGATGGGGCCTTATTGAGGGTACATGAAGAGTCAAATCAAAATCAAGATAATAGGGAAGGGAGATAAGGATAGGCTATGGCGCGATTTGTGCTTCCCTATTATCTTCCCGTGCATCGTCTGAGCTGCATTACTGATCCCGAGCGGACTTGGATGGAACATGCATTTATTGCTTATTTGACCAATTTCGGGTTTCTCTTTGCCGAGTGGTTTTTCCTTTAATGTTGTGGAACTCTTACTGGGCCGACGAGTTCTCTAGGGTTTCTATATATTTGGCATTTGGCCTCTTTTGTAAGGGTTCAAAGTTATAAAACAGGGTTCCTTGTTCCTGGTTTAGTAGTTAGGAGTTAGATAGTTAGAAGTAGAGTAAGTTAGCAAGTAGTTGCTCTCAAACAAATATTGTAATAGAAAGCTAGAATTATTGCTACAGTGGATAATTTGAATACAAGTAATGACATTGTGATTTGGTGCCATACTAGTATTCTCTTGTCTTGCATGGTTCTTGTTCTTCCATCTTTAAAATTTCTTTGAAGAGGTTAATATTTAGATTAGATTCGATTTAATAATGTCTGTGATTTGATACTTGAATGTTGCAGTAACTCCTGAGTCCATACTTTTCGCAACCAAATGATTGTTAGTTGCTTTGCAAAGTTAACCTAGAATTTTCATATTCTTTGTGCTTAAGTTCGATTGCAATAGGTTATTTGAATGAATGCTCATGATTTGAAAATCTTAACACCTTAGAAGATCGCATTGTTTCTATAAGATTGCAGATTCATCTGGGTCAAGTAGAGATCAGTTTTGGGGGATTGGTCCATTCTGGGTGCTGGTCATTTTCATTTTTAATCTTCGGAGTAATATTAAAGTTAGAAATCTCTTTGAAACCCTTATATTTTCTATTTCTTCGATTATTGGGTTAGACCTAGAACTAAAGTATCATCGTATTTTCAAATCTGGTGAGTTGAAATCCAACAGTTTGCTTGTAGTAAGGTCCCATTGTGATTACCAGCATTTTCACATTTTATCATTAAGTTTTTTATGCATTCTCAAGACCTGACATTAGAGACCTTGGAGTTATCTCTTGAGGATTTTTCATAGAGATTTACCTTTCAAGAGAGATAGGATATTGCATCTTATCTGTGTTGTTGTTGTGCAGAAAACACCATCAACACATAGAGACATTAAAATCAACTCAAATTTTGTTTAATCTAGTTTGAAAACCCTAATTTAGGACTCATTCACCCACCTAGGTGATTTAGTCCCTGTAGAGGTCTTTTTCTCAAATTTATGAGAATTATGTGTTGTCTTTTTTTCATCATCTAAAACTGTCAGAAACCCTAACTAGAACTCATTTTCCCATCTTGATAATTTAGTTATGAGTTAGGTCTAAATTTGCATTTTACAACATTAAAAATTTCATTTTTGTGCTTTTGTTTGTTGTTATCAAATATTTTTTTTACTTTATTGATTTTCTATTTCACTCATTTCATTAGATCTAGCTAAATTTGGTTCATTTATTACATTTCCTAATTTCAAAAAAAATGGCATTCATAACATTTCATTTCATATTGTTGAATAGTGTAATTAGAAAATTACCTTGTGTAGAATCTAAAAATTACATTTACACATTTCATTCTAATTCATTGCATTACACTTTACCTTCTTTCCATTTTGGGTTTGTACACTAAGTTTGTGAAATCTTGCATGAGCTTTACAACTTGGTGTCTTATTAGCAATACTATTGTTAGACATAGTTTGAGACTCATCTCATCCCACAATATACCATTCATCATGGAACTTGGGTTTTCTAGCTCTCTTCCTAATATTAATTATAATCAACCCCCTATGGATCATAGTATGCATACTTCATTTCTCATGACTTCACTTCCTACAACCAATATGCATAATTTTAACAACAATATCCCTACCATCACTAGTTCTACTCAAGATTTGGGGTGCACTCAAATCCAAGGTGGGACTTCAATTCCTCCTTCTACAATACCCATTTCCATTCCTACATAAACTAGTACTCAAGTTACCACAACCATTCAACCTACTAGCAATGTGAACACTTTCTTGGGTATTTCCACTAGGAATCCTTCTAGATTGGTGCATTCAAATACAATATCTCCTCAACACATCCTCCCTCACAAATTTATAATTCACTTGCCCTCTACATACATACACCACTCCACCTTAAAACAAAAATGATGCTATCATTAACAAAATCTTGCAAAGCATGGCATCTCTCCAACAACAAGTCACAACTCCAAATCAAAACAAAAATGGTCAACCCTCACAATACATCAAAACCAATATGCTATCCTTGGAGATATTGAGACAATGCCACAAGGTGTAGAAGTTCCCCGATTTGAGAAATATGGTGGGAAAGAAGATCATGTTAGCCATTTTTCCGCCTTTATAGCCCTATGCAGTGATTTCATCTTTGAAGACAAACTCTTGGCTAAACTATTCCCTAGGTCCTTGAAAGATATCACTTTAGAATGGTTTTCCTCATTACTAAATAACTCAATTTGTTCATTTAATGAGCCTATTGAGGAATTTATCAACCATTTCCAAGTGCACATGACTCCTAAGATGACCTTAGTTGTTTTTATGAGATGTAAGAAAGAGGATGATGACAAGGTTACTTGATTCCATTTCACACTACAAATTTATTTATTCCCAAATTGACATAAAGATTCTTGATCCTCACCTTCCATGAATGTTCATTGATAACTTACAAACTAAAATGCAAGATAATCTTGGCATGATGAAATTTCCCTCCTTCATACACTTGTGTACTTCCCTTCATGATTATCAAAATTCCCTCCTTCATACACTTTTGTACTTCCCTTCATGAAACAAAACTCACCTCTAGTCCTAAAAAGTCTGAATCTGCAACTCAAAAAAATTACAAACATTTTAGGAAAAAAAATAAAGGCTTTCTTCAACTAAATCCCCCTCAACAAACCAACATGTTGATTCCCAAGTGGTTGCTATAAAAAATAAAAAAAACCCTTTTATATTTGGGAATTTGACTAGACAATTTACTCCCTTACCTAATACCCTCAATAACACCATGTTACAACTTCTACAAAAGAACTTGATTCCCTTACATCTAGTTAGAACTCCTAATCCTACTAATACATTACCTCCAGACTTTAGATCAAACTCCTATTTTCATTTTCACTATCAAAATGGGCATGATACAAAACATCCTAAGCATCTTAAACATTTGATGCAAGACTTTATTTATTCGAATCATATCCAAATTGGAGGTATCAATGATTAAGGTAATAAGTTTATCACCCCTCCTAACGAAAACCTATAAATATTTACCAACCCCATGCCAAATCATAATATTTCATTTTTCAAAGCTAGTGAAACTAAGAATGATGTGATGAATTTTGAAATGGATGATAATAACATGGATACTAATGAACAAAGTCCTATGGATAATATGGCTGGATTGATCAAAATACAACCACATAAGGGCCAAACTAAAGTACCTCTTGACAATACTTTCTCATCAAAAGATGTAATCAGAAAGGCATTTGATGGTCCTCTTTACATAGTCGGTCGAATCAATGACAAGCTCATTAATGAGATATTAATTGATCTCGTATGTCGAGAGAATGTGATCACTAAAGAATTATTACTTGTGCATGAACTCTAGATTAAGATAAATATGATAAACTGAAAGCATAGATAAAATGCATAATGTTTTTTCTTGTCCTATGATAGGTTTTATTATAATTCCTTTAAAATTTGGACCAAAACAATTATATGTCTCATCCTCCATCATCCCAACATCATATGAATTTTGTGTGAAGCTTGGTTATCCATGGCTATGCTCCATTGAAGTTGTTTTGTTAGTTATGCATAAATGTTTAAACTTTCCCTTTGACAATGAGATCATTACTCTACACCATAGTGGCTTTAATCCTATTTCTCCTCGTGGGAATTTCTCATTCAATTTATTTTGGCACAAACCTATTGAACCTTTTAAACCTCATGAAGATTTATTTTTCAAACCCTATCAAAAGTTTAAGGTTAAACACATAGTGAATTATCCCTTTGAAACATGCCTCAACCCATGATTGATCCTCTTGTCCTTGCCAAAACCATGATTAAACCTAAATACCTACCAAACAACCAAGACCATCCCAAGACTGATCCTTTTCCTATCTCCTACAAATGACCAAGAGACAACCAAAACAATCCCTTCACACCTACTAAAATAAAATAAGTTTACAAAGCTAAAGAGAAAGTGGTTGAACAACCTCCCATGGTTCCTTTCATCCTCCTGTAATGGAAAAAAATAAAATTGTGGTTGATAAAATTTCTCCTACACAAACACAACTTGAAAATCATACCAAAAGAAACAAAAATGCTAGAGAGCATAGACGTAGATGTTGTGTTATTACTCAAAAGTTAAATGAAGAGAACAAACAAAATCAACATCCAAACTCAAGTGAAGCAATACATGATTAATATCCCTCCTCGCCACAACAAAAAGATACTATATCGTAACCACAACATGAATTAGCACCTTCTTTGGAAATTATTGTTAGACCTCCCACTATGATTAACATGAATTATGATGATGTGATTTCTAAGATTGATGAACAAGTGCATAATGAGTTGAATACATTGTTTTCCTCTTCTATGAGCTTAAATGGAAAATATCCTAAGAAGAGTTTTAAACTTGGTGCTTCCCCTATTACCACACTTTTTTTTGTCTCTTTTTCTAGTTTTCCACCTTCCACATACAATTTACAAGATTGGGATGCATATGACCTTATATAGGTTCACTCACGCATGTGCCTTACTAGTCTTGTCATTGTTTTATTTTTTCATGTTATGTGTGTGATTGCATGTGAATAATGTATCTCCCCAACCATTTTGTTTGGTGTATCTCTCTCTTTGTGGCATTCCTCTATTTGTATATACATTCTTCTCTATGTCCTAAGCCATTGTATTTTCTTTATCTTTTTTTTTTCCTTTTGGTATTATGCAAGGTGTTGGATATTTTCTTAGAACCAAACTTAATCTCAATCCTAACTTATGAGATTGCCACAACCCAATTATCAGCTAAGTTGAGGATTGGCCAACACTTAAGTAAAGTAATTAGTACTTCACTTCTTCTCTTCAGGCTCTGTGAAACCCAGGGAGGGTAATCCCATGCATACGCATAATATCTCATGTTTAGTAAAGAGTATTTCTTTGCATAGATGCACTATTCCATGAAAATAACCTCTATCAAAGGCTCAACAAGCCTCAAATAAAAGTGTTACTTATTTTCAAGGAGTGGACCTTCATACATTAGAGTTGGAACATTGTAATTTAAATTATTTTGAATCATTATTCATCTTGAATCCTAGGCCTAATTCAATACTCGCTCAATTGACTATAAGATAAACTAATAAAATAAGAATTGCTTTATCTAAGGAAGAAAATGAGTTACAACTGGTAATCAATCGGTAATACAATTTTGATTGAAGCTCAGAAATTAGTGGACCATTAGAGTGTCACTTTGTAACATCTAACTCACTGTGTCTACAAAATACCACTTCCTTACTAAATCCTATATTCTTTTCTCACAAAATAATGAGCTCATTTCATTGTTTAATCAATTCATTGAACTAAAGCATAAAATAAATTCATACATTCTATGCAAATGATAAAAGAAAAATGAAATTGTCATTAACAATCTTCATTCATAACTTGGAAGAAACTACATAGGAGAGAAATATTTTGAAACTGAAATTCTTCTTCATTTCTGATAATTTCTTTGTAAAACCATATTTAATATTTTTATACAGTATATCTTTCATCTTAAACTAGCTTCTGATATATTTACTAGAGTATCGAGTATGTGCAAGATCATGATGGGCCAAAAAGTGGCAATATGATGGGTATGTGGCTGACAACTATTTTTTTACCCAAAAATGATGAAACGAAAAGGTTTTTTAAAGGAGATTCTCAGCTTTCCATTGATATAAATTATGCTTTACTTTGAATTTAATAAGTAATTATTATTCATTTTCTATTCAAATTATGACTAAAGTCTTGATTGATAGGCTAATTGAAAAACATCTATAGCTTTCAAATGGTATCACATTTTTTGAATCCAAAACATGTGTCACATTCTATACTTTGCATAATATAGGATTAAAAAAATAAAAATTGAATTTCATGAATTTTTGACCAAGTTAAGGTGGTCAGACATACAAGTTTTTATATTTTTTTATAAAAAATTAATAATTAATTATTTAATTGGAATAAAATTACAAAAAAATATGCATCACATCGAGGCATGAGTCCTCTACTTATAGCTAAAATCTTATAAAAAAATATTATCATTTTATTGTGGTTAGGGTAGTCAGATAGACACCTTCTTTTTCCCTGAAATTTAAGTACCACTGCATTGAAATTTCAAATTTTCACCAAATATATATTTTTTTTTTAAAAAAACCTAGTAGTTTAGAAACTACATTCAATTTTCTATAGATTCTATTCTTACATATTTTTGAAATAATATACATAACTTGTTCAAATTTTTACGTCAAGTTTCCTAACTCTAATTTTTCTAAGTTTTTTTCCACTTAAGGGCCTATTTTTTCTATGATGATCCTACACATACCCTATCTATTTACATTCTATTCTACTATTATAGAATAGTATTTACTATGACTGTGTCTAGACTCAAAATTTTGAACTCTCTCCTTTCAACCATGAAATCCCCTTTATGTAAATAGGGGAGCAACAAGCACCTGGCTGAATTACAATTTCATTTTCATTTGAGTTCATTTTAAAAAACCAATTCTAACTGACTCCTCAAAGAACTATCAGACAGTTTCATATGCAATCATTTGAGAATAGGGGAGGACAAAAGGCAAAAAACATGTGCAGGATATTTGTGGTCATTATCACAGCATTCATTGTTTGAAAACAAAAAGATTGCATTCATATCTTCTCAAAGACTTCCACATCAGCATGAAAAAACAAAAGATAAACCATAGACATATGAAAATAAAAACCTCCTATGCAAAGACCATGGTGTCATCAAAAAATAAAAATAGGAGGTGACCTATTCAAAGTCATCGACATCCAAAAATTCCCAACCTCTCCTTGTCCTTGATGCAATTGGAGGGATTACCAATACATCATCATTAGATCTCATCTATGGCATGAGGGAAGAAAGGTATTCACCATATTCCAAGTCAGTATCAGCTTCAACATCCAAAGGAGAGTTTGAAAGCACAACAGGAGAGTTGTGTTTACCTAGGCGGGCCTTGTGGCTCTTCTCCTTTTTCCTAGCCTTCTTCACTGGCAGTGCTAGTTCCTTGACTTTGTACTCAACCACTTCACCCAGAAGGTTAATATTCCTCAAGCAGTAAGTACTCTACATAATTGACTTCTTCTTATGGCCCCTATCCCTCCTTTTACCCTTTGAAATCTTAGGAGAAGTCATGGCTTCTTGCTCAGTTATGTCTTCATGGCACTCAAATACACTTAGCCAACTAGACCTCCTAATAGGTGGAATTGTTGCACTAGCCTTTCCCATTTTCTTTAAAACTAGTAGAGGGATGATTAAAAATATTTTTTACTCAAGACCCACAAGAGAAACAACCCAATCCAAATAATTGCAGATATCTCAAGCAATAGAAATCCTAAATAGACCAGAGAATATAATTTCATACCAATTTACTCAGGATGCAAACATTGAAACTCTAATTAGAAAAACTTATAGCTGTTTCAATCTCCTTTACTACACACGCCTTACTTCTACTGTAGTTTGAAAAGATAGTGTGAATCAATAGCGATCAACCCACATTTAAATAGAAAATTCGAGCATGTAGAATTAATGATTCAAAATTCCTTACGCAAGAAAATTGGTAACTTATCAATTTGGCTTTGAATTTGGGTTGTTCATCTTAGAGAAATTAAAACTTCATCTAAGGTGGCCATGAAATTTTTTTTCGACCATTATCAACTTACTCCTTGAAAATATTGAGGCTATCTCAAATCTTGCCATGTTCCCTTCTAACCTTGATTAATCATAGTTGATCTAAAAATTAGCATGTATCACCAACCTAATTCATGCTTTTCCTTAATATCGGCAAAGTACATAGGATGAGTTTCTTAGAGAGAAAATTTCTTTATATGCTTCATCATTGATCCTCCCCAAAATTCAGGGTGCAATTTAGCGATGAAGTTATTCATGTGGTGATTTTCAGTCCATTAGATTATCTCGCTTTAAAACTTTATCAATGGTTTTCTAGTTCTCTTGCTGCTTTCCTTTCTAATTTATGCAAAATCCCTAGGATCATGCCATGTTTCCTTTTTCATTTATGGTCATTTCTTTTCACCGATCTACTTCATCTTTGCCTAGCTCCATCAGTGATGTAAACATATCAGTGATGATCTCTTGCCCCTAGTTCAATGGCCTGAGCTTTGGTCACATTCATCCCTCTATCACACATCACTAATTCAAACCTTACACTTAGGATTCTATCTGTGATAGGAAATGTTGTGATAGCACCAAATTTGGACATGTAGAACTTGCATAAAACAAATGGCATAGAATACATCACTCATAGGATCATAACACATTAGTGAAAGAAAAAACCCTTTAGAGGACATCCATCGCTTATAGCTAATTTAGAACGTAAGTTCTAAAACAAACCCATGATGAGTGATGAATTTATTACATAAGGACTTTGTTCATCACTAATTATCCTCATATTTACAAGAAATTGGCAATGAGATGATTTACAACACTTATAAGGTCCATCCTGTATCGTTGATGTAAGACTTTACATTCAAAACATATGCGAGATCAAGTGATATCACATCATATCACTCATCATTAATTCAAAACTCAATATCTAAAACAAATCCTTGATGAGCGATGAAAACATAAGACCAGGGCATCACTCATCACTGATATAAGTTTGAAGGCTCAAAAAAAAATAGTGATGAGCAATGTTAAAGAAAAACATCATTCCATCACTTGTCACTAATTTAGGGTGTGAACCTATGAATAAATCATCAATGAGCCATACAACTATGAGGGACATTAGGACTTAAGTTGGAACTTTTAAGAACATGCTCATTAGTTGTTCTAAAAGTGGGGGCTTCTCTAGGATGACATGAGAATAGTAGGCTCAAGACTTGTGAATCACACCATACAAAAGATGTAAACGTCAGGCGATTCAGACCTAGACACAAGAAAGGAAAGTCACATGATGACACTAATGATCATGAAAAAATTTTGTGTGACCGACAATAAGCAATTATACACAACTATCAATAGAATATAATGCAAATAAATTAAAATGAAAAATGTTAAACCTCATATAAGAACCCTACAACAGATGTAACAAAGATTTTTGGATAAAATTTCTTAGGGTTTCAATATGGGCACTCTAGAATTATGCAAAATTCAAAAGTGCCATCACAAGGCATCAAGACATTTATGTCTCTTCCATGTTGATCCAAAAGATTTTTATTTTTCTTCACTCTCTTTGTATCATTCTTCTTGTTCCATGACTATTTTGGGAATGATGACATTTTTTAGCTCTCTATAAATACATTGTAGCATAGACATACTATCCCCAAATCCATGGATCCCTTATGTGTTATTTTGGGGGCAACCCCTTTCCATGGTGTAGCTTCATTTGGAAACATATGTGTGGCATAGGGATTTCCAAATAAGCTCTCAGGTCCTCTTTATTGTTAGCTTTTATCATTTTCTACTTTAAATTAATTGCTCATAGCATGGTGTTTAGCAATTTCTTTAAAGTTGTGGCATAGATTGGTATTATTCTTTTTCATTTCAATTACAACTTGTGTTTCATTGTGTGGAATTTTTACTTCATGTGATGCATCTTTATCTTGGTGATGAAATTGGGTGTGATTTCCTTCAAGAGTGTGATCTCTCTTAGCATATTATATTCCTCTTAGTGGTGATTCCAAGTAGAGTGCATTCCATAAGTTATGAATCTTCTATTCATCAATTGGTCCTCTCTTGGTTTTTTCTAAGTTGATACCTTACATGAACTAAGAAAAACCCCTTTTGAATGTACCTTATACTATTTCTCATTTACAATAGTTGTTATATGACCACCTTTCATAATACACTTTGCTTTCCTATGGAGCCATCCTATTTGTTCATGGGTGTTAGCATACAAAGTTTTGCTTGCCTCATGAATCCTATTGTTTATGTTGTGTGGTACCTTACCAAACTTATCATGAGGTATAAATTTTCTATGGTTAGTGTTGATGATGATGTTACCCGCACACCAACAATGTAGATAAATCCTCACAGACACACCATGGTAACCTATCTTTACTTGAAAGATTATAAAAGGACAACCTAAATCTTAGGAAAACTCAGCTTAATCCCAAGGATCATTTATGTTAGGTCTTGAGTGTACTAGGTTTGCATCAGGTTTCATTGTGATAATGTTGTTAATCATGAGGGGTAAATGCTTTTTTAGTCTCATGTTTTTAAAGGAATCATAAAGATAAGAAAAAGATAATCTCGATCTCATCATTTAACAACTTTATGAAATTAAAAAATTTGCAATAACATTTCATGAACTTCAAATAACCTGAATTAATATAAGTATATTTAGATTTAAGCATTCAATAATATCATGGAATCAAAATATTTGCAATAAAATTTCATGCATTCATCTCTTTTTTGAAACCTTTTCTAAAATTTAAACATCTATTCTAAAATAAAGCATAACAAATCATAGAAAAAGTAATATTCCTCCAAGGTATTATCCATACATGCCTCAAGAAATAACCAGACTAGAGTGAACCATTCCATACCTCACCAGATTGCTTCACAACTAGGTATAGAATGATGCGATATTTTAAAGAGAGTGGGATTATTTTCCACTAGATAGTGTCAATATGCATCCTTAAATGACATAGCACATAGTCTTGTTCGATAGGAAAAAAATTAGCTACATAAGATTTCATATCAGGAGATAGCTTTCAAATTGGCTCTAATATTGATTAAACTCTAATAAAACATACATTTTTTTAATCTGGAATGGAGCAGAAAATGAGAAGAACAAAAGTTGAAAAAAAATTGGTTCTCCAACATCCACAAATTTTGTTCAAACTTAACTTAAAATGAAACATCTCCTATCCTTTTATAGAAACAAGAAACTTGGGAGATTCAATTGATATATGAGAGGGAATCCAAGGGAAAAATCACAAGGCACATGGACTATGACAACTGGCAGGAGAATTTTTGAATAAGTCAATGGATTTCAACCTTCTTTAGCACTTTAAAATCTTTCAGTATCTACATCTTTAAAATATAGTTAGGATCTTCAACTTGGACCCAAGTAGATTGATCAAAAAAAATGTGGGAACTTCCCAAACATTCAAAATGATTAGGTGGATATTTGCTCCTACACTCAGGCTTAGACTCAGATGAAACATACCTAGAGGTAAGTTTCCCTAGATTCAGGTACTCCCTTTTGTCACATGTGTAATACATGGTTCCCTAGTAGTCTGATATCTCAAGCTCCTCCTTTGCATGGACTCCCAGAATGTACTGCCCAACCTATCTCTACCACTATTTATGATCCAAATTTTCCTAACTTTCCATAACTGGACACTACATCGCAATTTGTTTCTCCTACAAATATAAATTCCATATATTAATCCATTTTTAAAAAATTCATAAAATTCTCATGAAAATAAAACCATCATTAATAAATCATCATTTTAGAAAAAAACATAAATATCACACTTTTAAAATACATTCTCGTGTAATTATCCTTTTAGGCGAGTTACCAGACATTTTTAACTTCATAAGAAAACTTAAAAAATTAACTTTAAAACATGCATTGATACCCATACCTGGTACCCAAAAATTTCAACCTTTACTAGAATTTAACTCCCCAACCTCGATTATTACCGAAAACTTCACATTTTACTGACCTTCACTTCTAGACCGGAACAACTTATCAAACCTTGTGTTAACACTTCAACCACTCTGTCCTTTTGATACTTGGTATACTTGAACCATGAATTACTCCAAAATACTTCCTCTTAACTTTAAATTTTGGTGATCCATTTTGACTAACCAACACCTGCCATAAGCATAAATTTTCACTTGTGTCCCCAAGCCTTATAGTCTTGGGGTTGCATGTTGTGAGACCACACAACAACTTGCAACCAATAAAACCAAATTTAAAAGAAATTCAGGATCCTATCACCCACTATAAATTATAACTTATACATATTTTCCAACAAAACTCCTTACCTTTACCTAAATTCTAGCATAAAGAGTATAAAATTTCTCTGGAGTGTATCAATGTGTGCTTTGATTAATTCTAGTCTCTAGAACTTGGTGAAAAAACTAGTTCATTGAAATTGAACTACATAATTTGGTAATCATCCAAAGCTAGCCTTGGATACAGCCTTGCTACCAATCAAGTGTCAGTACTCCTGACAAGGTTCTCTCTGTAATTCCCCCAAATATCTAGCTCTACTTCCAATCAGGTTTCCATAGCCCCGGTAGAGATATTTGGATAGCCTAAAGAGTTGAATTTTCTCTTTTGATATTTCTTTAATATCCATTCATCATTTTTTTTTCTTTATTTGATATTTCATTGTAATCTCATTTGCTTCAAATTGTACACAATGAAGCCTGCTATTAGGTTTGGAACCACAGTGGTATTGAAAGTTACCTTTTGATTTTTCATTCAATGAAAATACCTTCATTGTTCCACCAATTCCCCAAAACTCATTTAATTATTCCCTATAGGAGCAACTTTCCAGCTAAATTTTACCATCCTTATACCAAATTCTGGCTAACTACAATTCACTATCTGTCAAAAAAAATATACATAAGTTAAAATTTAGTAGCAAGTAATTCAATCACCAAATTAATTCTAAATTTAGAAACATTGATTACCACCCTTCCAATTTAATTTTATGGAAACTGATAAAACAAACTTGGCTAGCACTTCCAATTTGACAAGTTGCACTAACACTAACACATTAAAGTTTTCATGATTATACTTAAGTCCAACCATAATACTTTGAATTTAATTCACATGACTTAACACACACATATTTCTTCCTTTAATTTCTCCACATGTCGATGTGTGCCACCTCACCAACTTCATTTTCCTTTCCACAATGCACACATGGATATTTTCATGATTAATATGGCTAGATAAAATACATTGAAATAACCACCATTAAATTTTGAAATCTTCAGTTTGCTTGATTCGTGATCTTCGTATTAGAAAACTTTGAATCAATAGCCACCAATTCTATGAAAATTTATTTTATTTAACATTTAACCTTAGAGAAAAGTGTTGTGTTGCCACCTCAACTTGCATTTCCAAAGATTTCTATCTAGGAAACTATGTACCATGAATTTCTCATGGCTTTCTATAAATCCACACTTCTCTTTCAAATTATTCAATTATTTTTATCTTTCTTCAATTATTTTTCATTTGTTGCTCTACTTGTGTTTTCTTGATTCTAGGCCATGGATACTCCTATCTTCCTGACTTGTGTTCACTGCCAGAATGGCTTCCTTGGTCAGATTATGACCCAAATAATGAATAAGGTTTTTATCTCAAGACTCCAGCTACCAAATCAAACTTGTGCCTAGCCCTCAGGGAAATTTTTGTGGAGTCCAAAGCATACTACCACTAAACCTAGACTTGGCTTCATGGTTCATATCCTCGCTTGTAGTCCTTGGCCTTTTCTTTGTTGAAGTTCATGATGTTGCTAACATGATAGTGTGACCTAACCTTTTGGGGAATTTGGACCTTTTCCTTTATGTTGCTCACTGGGCCATTGGAGTTCCATCTATTGACGAAATTCCTTTGTTTCTGGAATGAGGAGAATTAGTTCCCATCTAACCTTTCCTGACTAATCTTCATACCCCTAACCTTGATACTCATAGGGGAAATTCTTAACTAGGTATGCTTCCCTTATGGATGAAGAATCCCAAATTGACTAACTAGCCACCCACTATTCTTAGCTCAACTCCTTTTTAACCTTTTCTTCTACTTTACAACAAGAATTTTGTATTTCCATGTACATACGAAATATAATGAATTTTTATTTTATTTTTTCATATATTAAGCATGTATTTACTTTGCATGGTTTTATCTTTTCACATTTACAATCCAATGTTTTAACAATATTTCAATTTTCTCTCATGTGTTTTAAATTAAGTAGAATTCATTAATGTCAGGAACAAACCAAAAAACAAAAACAAACCCTATGAAAGAAAATTAACCTAACTAACCAAAATTTACCCTAAAAAATCAATTAACCCTAACTAAGAAATTTACAGTAATTTCTATTACTATCTTCATGGTGTTTTTTTTGTATTAATTACAATAGTCTTGTCTTTAAATTTGCTTGAATACATTTCAAATATCCTACTGTAACAATGAATTATCTTAAATTTTATGTGTTTAATAAATGTAAATTCAAATGCATAATTACCAATAAATTCCTTTGTATGTATGAAAATGGCCTCATTAAAGGTTGATTGCACACACCTTTGTTGGTTTCTCCATACTCTACCTTCTTCTAGTCCTAGTTCATGGTTTTCTATTTCACTTTGTTCTACTTCATGAATGAATGTACTTATTTCTTGATTTTCTTTCTCTCCAAAGTTATTTTGATTCTTGGCCATGTCTATCATCTCAGTATCACTATTTATTTCATTAGACCAAGCATTAACACAGTTTACACTATCATCAAAAAGAGATAAGTAAAAACTTGATATTTTTTGTTTTGTATAAAATCAAGAATGTATTCCCTTTTAGATCATGGATTCATAGTTAAGGGTGAAAATCATGTGTCTCTCACTTGTTTTCCCACTCTTCCTCTTTGTTTTCACCTTTCACATGTGAGAATATCGATGACTCATCATTTTCACATTCACACTTTTGACACAATGTTTCTAAGCTTTGATGTCCTTGTCTCTTTTCCTACAAAATTTCAGAAATTTCCCCATGGCAATTATAGTTAGTGGATTTGTTTGATTTAACAGTTGATTTTCCAATATTTCTAGTTTCACTAGGATTAAGCACTTTGTCCAAATTCAAATTTATTTCTATTAATGGTTCCTTTCTTCTAGCAGTTAAAGAAACTTTCATTAATGGTATCACATTATAAGTGGCAAAACTCACCCTAGTTAAAAAAATTCACAATCAAGTTCACCATGATCAATTGTATCATGAATTCTACACTCGGTAACCCTACCAAAGGTGAACAAACTCAAAGGATAAATCCTTTGGTTAATAATTTTTTAGAGCTTATCAATGTCCATTTTACTCCATTACTAGCTTGTGTAGACTTATGCCTTATTAGCAACTTTCCAACCTAGAACCAAGAGAACAATACCGATTCAAGATAAACCCTAGAGGTGAATAAAAAAAAGGAAGGAAATACCACCCTCCTTCTAGTGCTAGTTACTATTGATGATGGTGTTACTCAAACATTAACAATGGAGAAAAATCCTCACGAACACATCATAGGAACCTATCTTTACTTAAAATATTGCACCAAGAAAACCTAAATCTTAAGCCAACTCAACTTAATCCCAAGGCTCATTTATGTTAGGTCTCAACTATACTAGGTTTACCTTAGGGTTCACTGTGATAATTTTGTTAATCATGAGGGGTAAATGGTTTTTAAGTCTTAGGTTTTCAAAGGAATCATAAAGATAAGAAAAAGATAATCTCAGTCTAGTCATTTAACAACTTCATGAAATTGACAAATTTCCATTAACATTTCATGAACTTTAAATAAATTTAATAAATTCAAGTAGATTTAGCTTTAAGCATTCAATAATATCATGAAATAAAAATATTTGCAATAAAACTCCATGCATTCATCTCTTTTTTGAAACATTTTCTAAAATTTAAACATCTATTCTAAAATAAATCATAATAAATTACTAAAAAAGTAAAATTTCTCCTAGGTATTATCCATGCATACCTCAAGAAATAACCAAACCATAGAAAACCATTCCATACATCACCAAATTGCTTCATAGGTAGACACATAATGATGTGACATTTTAAGAGAGGGGGATTATTTGCCACAAGATAGTCTCAGCATGCACCCTTAAATGGTGCAACACACAGTCTTGTCTAATAGGAACAAACAATCAACTACATAAGATTTCATATCAAGAGATAGATTTCAAATTGGCTCTAATATTGATTAATGTCTAATGAAACATACAAGTTTTTAATCTAGAATGAAAAATAAAATAGGAAAAAGAACAAAACTTGAAAAAGTTTTGATTCTCTGACATCCACAAATTCTAAACTTAACTTAAAATGAAACATCTCTCGACCTTTTATAGCAACAAGACAGTTGGGAGATTTAATAGATACATGAGAGGGAATCCATGGGATGAATCATAACAAGTTACATGGAATATGATAACTGGTAGGAGAATTGTTGAATAAGTGAATGAATGTCAACCTTCTTCAACACTTTAAAATGTTTTGGGATCTCCATCTTTAAAATATAGTCAAGATCTTCAACTTGGATCTGAGTAGATTTATCAAATAAAATGTAGGAACTTCCCACACATTGAGAATGATTAGGTGAAATTTTTTTCCTACACTCAGGTTCGGAATTGAATGAAACATACCTAGAGGTAAGTTTCCCTAGATTTAGGTACTCCCTTTCATCGCATGCATAATACCCAGTTCCTCGGTATTTGTATATCTCAAGCTCCTCCTTTGAATGGAATCCCAAAACGTACCACCTAGCCTAGCTATGCCATTTCTTGCAATCCAAATCTTCCTAACCATCCATACCCAAACACTACACCACAATCTATTTCTCCTATAAATATAATTTCCATATATTAATCTCTTTTTAAAACATTCATAAAACTCGCATGAAAATAAAACCATCATTAATAAAGTGTCATTTTAGAATAAAACATAAATATCATGCTTTTAAAATGCATTCTCACATAATTATATTTTGAGGTAGGTTACTAGACATTTTGAACTTCCCAAGAAAAATTAAACAATTAACTTTCAAACATGCATTGATGCTTGATACCTGGTACCCAAAAATTTCAGCCGTTACCAAAATTTAACTCTCAGACCTTGATTATTACCAGAACCTTCACATTTCTTAGACCTTCACTTTTAGACCAGAACAACTTATCAAACCTTGTGTTAACACTTCAACCACTCTGGCCTTTTCATACTTGATACCTAGTACCTGGTATACTTGAATAATGAATTACTCCAAAACACTTCCTCTTAACTTTAAGTTTTGATGATCCATTTTGTCTAACCAGCACTTGCCATAAGCATTAATTTTCACTTGGGTTCCCAAGCCTTATAATATTGGGGCATGTTGTGAGACCACATAATAATTAGTATGTATGGGAGCCAACCATAGGCATGACTTTCCCATTGCCACTTGATTTTCTATGTGGGTGTATACCGAACACAAGCATATGTGTATCACTTTTTTGGGAGCTCACCTAGTGGATACCAGATTCCACTAGCCTATGTGAGCAACCATATTATTTGCATAGTGGATTTCATATTCCACTTGTAAAAAAAATTTTGGAAAAATATCTAAGGCTTGATGCACATCGATTTGGATAAACAGTCGAGGCTTGCTCCACCTTTTTTTCTTTTATTTCTTCTTTATGTCTTTGGTAGTGTATGCTTGTACCTTTTTGTTGCTTCATACATCATTCACATGCATTTTCTTTCATGCCTATGTAGGTTTACCATGGGAACTTGATCCTAGGGGCTTACAGAACCCTCTTGATCATTGTCATCCTATCTCAGTAGCATTGGTACACTTAGACCCCTCTTAATGTGATTTTGTTTACTTTAGTGCAAGTTTGAAGCAAGTTCCTCTTCTCACTAAAGTAGGGACTAAATGTAGTGTATAAAAATGTATCCCTTTACATTTTCACACTTTTTTGGGCCCTCCCTATTAAAATTTGACTTATTTATGCCTTAATTGGTCCTATTTTTCATCCACAAGCCTAATTAAATGCATTTTAATATGGATAATCCTAGCATTTAGCAAATGACAAATCATAATTCAATGATTTTGGTTATGTGTTCCAAATCTAGTGATTAGGGACTCATATGCCACCTTGGTCATTTGGATCCCACCTAGGTGTCAAGACCTAATTTTAAATGTTACATCAAACAATCTACACTTCTAGAAATTTGTGTCCCAGGTTTAATCCGTTGGCAATCATATGCCAAACCTAGCATATGAGTCTTGATTTAACCTAGACCTATTTTAATTCAAATTCTTAGTAGGATTTATTATCCTTCATCTGATATTGACTTGGAGTGTTGTCATTTCAATAAATTTGGCATAAAAAAGTATAAATACAAGTTTATTTCATATAATTTCTCCTAACAAGCTAGCAAAATTCAAATGATATTATGATCATTCAAGTGAGCATTTTACAAGATAATTCAATAGAAAATTATCAAGAATTTGGAGTTACATTCAATATTCAAGCATCATGTCAAATTCTACATGCATCATGTGTTTTTTTGAGCTAACATTTGTGATGTAGGTTTCATGATTCAAGTAAGTATTTAATTCAAGCATTCAATCAAGACTCAAGATCCACACTCATGCTTTCCATTTCATGCAAGTTTGTAGCCTTTATCTCAAGGGTTTGGTGAGTTGCAACATTACATTTTTTCTTTCATCATTCCTTCATGCTATTTCATTTCATTTCAAGGTTTACTTACCAAAACAAGGTTTGACCAAGGAAAACCTCTATTCCCTAACAAAACAACATTTTTCTCTCTTTATGCGTGTTTGCAGATTTAGATGAATTAGAGCTTTATGATCCTTTGAAGAAAAAGGTGAAAAAGTTGTCAAAATTGTCAAGAAGTTGTCATCTTCAAGAAAACTCACCTATTGATCAAAATTCAAACATTTTAAACTTGAAAATTAGACAAGATGAAAGCTACAAAAGATCTCTAGGGGCTATAGAAATATCAGTCAAATCCTAGTAATGGGACTAAATCGCCCCTCTGGGCATATGAGTCCCAATACAACCTTTTTTCTATTTTTTTCTAGATCCTAATCAGTCACTAGAAGATTCCAAAATCTTCCCAAAAACCCTAAAGTGGGACTAAATTTCCCTACCTAGTGTATCAGTCCTAGAACAATTTGAAACAACAATTTTTAGGGTTTTCAAATCTTGTTTAGACATCTTCACTTCTCTAGGTACTTTTTTGTTTCTCTTTATTTATCAATATGATTACATGTTTTCAATTTTCTAGGTTTTTTTGCATAAGTTTATGCATTTCTCCTTTGAAGCTTAATTTTAATGATGAACCCTTAGTTGATCATACTAAGGAACCCCCAGTCCATTCCTCAATCGAGTCACTTGGTTGAGGAATCTAGGTTCCTAATGAAATAAAATGTGAAATAGATCACAAAGTTCCATCTCCTAAAAGGTAGAAACCTCATTTCCTTTGGTTTAGTAATATGATTGAAGATGAGAATTCCCTTGATATTCATGGTTATGTGAATTCAAATTGGGCAAGTGATGTTGATAGCAAAAAATCCACCAGTGCTTATGTGTTTATTTTATTTGGTGGTGTAATGAGTTGGATGAGTAAGCGACAGGTTGTGGTTGCTTTGTCCACTACTAAAGTAGAGTATATGGTAGCTACTCATGCTTGTAAGGAATCCATTTCGCTTAAGAAACTATTTTCAAATATTGGAATAAAACAAGGTGTAGTGACAATTTATTGTGATAGTCAAAGTGCAATATGTCTAGCCAAGAATAAAACATTTCATGCTAGGACCAAGTATGTTGATGTAAAGTATCATTTTGTTAGAGATATGGTCAAAGATGGTAGGGTGAAGTTGGTTAAGGTAGAGACTTTGATGAATTTTGTTGATTCTTCAACTAATCCTATGAGCATAGATAAGTTCAAATGGTGTTCAAAGACTATGGGCCTTTTGGCCCCTAGCAATTAAGAGACAATGTTTACTCTGCCTTGTTGCCCTTGCAAGGTGTTTGACAAGTGGGATATTTGTTGGGAAAATGTGTCTCCACCTTGAAATTATATAAAGGTTATTGTTGATAGGATATATATATATATATGAATATATATATTTCCTAGTTACATCGATAGGTGCAATATACAATGGGAGCATGAGGTGGTGTTGAGGAGCGAAATGTGAACGTATTAATTTTTTATGAAAAACTCCTAAAATGGTCAACATACCTTAAATAAATGATATATTGCAAATCTAGACTGTTAATTATTAGTTTTTAGATCTAATGGTGGATATTTTGTTGGATTGTCTTACCCTAGAATCTAACTCTATTTTATGAGGGTGTTGTATTATGGTTGCAAAAGATAGTGATGTTTTCTGAGATTCTAATAGTGGTCATGTTGTCTCTTGATCTTTGGTGGTGATACTCCTATGATAAGCTTGCTCTACAATTATATTGTAATCTTTTTTAATTTATGAATAATATATTGGGTGGCTTTTGGAGTGTGGGGTTTTTCTCCTGAAATGGTTTTCCCCGTGTTAACCACTATTTTGTGGTATGCATGATTTTTTTTTTTATTTAAGTTTTTGTAATTGTTAAAGATCTCTAAATTTTTGCATTATTCTCCTCTCAAGATTAGTGTAGGAGTTTGTTCCACTACCTTAGTTTCCTTACAATAATTACCTAGTTTGATTACCCACACCTCCTAGTGAATCACAACTAAATAATATTTAATGATAAAACTATAATGTAATATTTTATGCAATGGTGCACAACACCATATCCCAACATTCTCCCAGTTGTTGTATACATTGTGTAAGAGATAAATCAATGAAATACATCACAGCCATACATATAAATACATGAATCTCCAATATGCTCTCATGTTCCATAAAGATACCTATACTAAAACCAAATTGACCTCCATCTCAAGCAAGAACTCCTCTCATCATCTAGCGTGCAACCTATGGAAAAAAGGAACATGCCAAGGTGAAGATGCACCAATCAAGAATGCAATTATCAAATTGAAGTGATAAAAAAGGCTTCAAACAAGTTGCTATCAAAGGTGAAAAACCCACATGATCAAAAATAACATCCACAACACATGGTAATACATCCATACCTCCTAGGTATCAACAACATTAATAAACTCATGCCAACAACATGTGTAACCCATAAACCACAATCACAAGCTACCTATATCAAACCTATCAATGAAGAAAATGTATATCCAGGAACTCCAATTACATGGGTAATTTCAAAGCATATCAAGGTGTGATAAATGATCCAAAAATGAAGTACCAAGAATAATAACAATGATCTACACATGCAACACCAACACCTACATAATCTCTCAAAACATGTCACCACAATCCCTCCAAGTCATATGAACATAAACCAATAGGAAGGAACTAGAGAATGAAGATAGAAAACTTGTAATCCATAACATTTCCTTATACCAACACCTTAAATTGCAATTCTATGCCAAGTATGATCTCCTATCAACCCCAAATTAGAAGGCTCAATAGCACCCATAGAAATATTTAATATCTTCTATAAAACACAACATATGAAAGATGTATAATACCAATATGGATATAAGACTCTCTAAACAAGGAAATCAAACTCAAAGTAACCATTCCCAAATCCAAAAATCAGCCCAATAACTATCTCCTAAAATCCTCATCAATGAATGATAACATAAACTCAAATGCACAAGGAGATAGCCATACCAAAAATGTCTCAAAATGAATCCTCTAAAACTAACTATCCATATCTCAATATATATATCTATGAAATATAAAGAAATATAAGCTAATGATTAAAAATACCCAAATGAGTCTCCCAAAAAAAATCATCTGACTCAATCATTCCCATGAGAAATTAAAGCACAAAACATAAACATGTCAAAAATAGGATGGGTGATACCTATTAAATGATAACCCACCAAGTAGAGCAAGAGTGAGGAATCAGAATGCTCCTCCAAGATAACCAAGTCATCATGACTCACTCTAAAAAAAATCTCCTCTATCGGTCCATCATGAACTCACATCCATATCCAGGTAAAAGTTCCTCAAACTTCCTATTGAAACCTCCAACTATTAACCATCTCAAAAAAATATCTCTACTCACACGAAAAATCCAACCTCACCTAAATCTCCAAATATCCATGAGCACCTTCAATTCATCAATCCATTCTATGCTCTAAATATATCACCACACTATCATGAAGCACCCAAGAAAATGATCAATGTAATCAATACCAAGATAACCAACAAGATCAATGTCAAAGCTCCAACCTAAAATCAATAACCTATCATGAAATTATGATATAACCATATCTTCCTAAGATATCACATGTAATAATGCATAAACATCTTGGTCTCAAGATAACCCATATCATGCCAAAACTACAAGAAAGAATCAAGAGTAAACAATGACATAATATCAATCACACTCGAAACCAAGAATCCACATCTCCTATCACAAGAAGATAACCATCTCCAATGTTGAATCCATGTCACTACCAACAACTCCCACTAAATTGTGATATTGAGCTACACATGACATCGTGACAATGATCTCCTCCATCAAGATCATCCAGGTCCACACAGAAAATTGACATGTCAATCATACCAAGTAGAACCAATATCTCCAAGCCAAGAAGATACAACTACCATCAAACAAAAAAGAACCAATCCTACATCACCAAGTCATCATGATCAAAATATCCCACTAAAATGTGTAACAAATAAATTAACTAAAATATCATGACATTGTGATAAAAACAATGCTACAAGTCCCAACAACCAACTAATTAGGTACTCTAATCATCCATCCTCTCATACCAAAGCAACATGCCAATGCACAAATGACTACAAACAAGGCCCACTACCAAAATCTATATCAAAACTCAACCAATATCATAGATATAGATAGTCCACATCTAATTCATTCTATTGAAGCCAAAGGGGTGGCCAACCCACACAACTATATAACTCAAAGATCCCAAATAAAGAAGCATACAAACTAGTCATCACATTAGTAACTTGCAAATCAAGATATAAAAGAAGATAATCCTATAGATATCAAAACTTAAAAACCAAATCAAAAATAGATTTGATTTTCTAAACATGTCCACAAATGAGTAACCATAGTCAAGGAACTAATCAAGCATCAAGGAGATATGAATAGCCTCCTAACACCAAACCATATCATGAAAAAATAACCACATACATGATCATGTTGTGTCAATGATCAAATATACCTACATATTTGTCACACTATAATCATAGCCAATTTTGTACCTACACTCAACTATCACCCTATTGCAAGTATGAGCAAGTTTGGTGGTGCTGTTATTGATATCAACATGGTTCAAATTGTTGCATATTATGCAAAAATAATGTTGAGATTCTCTTGAGATGTTGTGAGTACATGGAGCTATCCTTATGATGTTGCAAATATGTTGAAATGATGAGTTACCAAGTTCTTTTGAGAAAATTAATAAAGAGTGAAGTTAGAATTATGTATGTGTTCAAAATGTGCTCTAGTGTTTGCTCCACATTTCTTCTATGTTGATCCTATGCTTGTGCAGATCTAAAGGGTTGTTTTTGGAAATTTTTTGGTGTTATCTCCTAAGTTGTAGCTTCTGGTTTGATGGAGTGTGAAAGTTGTGTTCACTAGTGGGTGAACTAGTTTGACAAAGTTGCTTGTTTGTGGACTAGGAGAAATTTTTCTACTCTGCATTCCTCCATTGATTTTTTTCGAGTCTTGAAAATATGGAATATCTCTTGTAATAATGTTCTCTAGGTTCTGGTAGAGATGTTCCTTGTTGGTTGCTCTAGAATTTGAGTTTCAAAGTTTTTGTATATGTTTGCACAGTCTTGATGGACTGATGGAAGGTGTTCTATGTTTGAAGGTTGTTTCACTTGCTATAGTTGTATCTAAAGGTATCTAAGATGTGTTATTGTACATGATAAAGTGTGTTACATTGTATGTGTGTTACCTTCATGCTGGAAATTTTGTACTTCAATGTTTATTTGTCTTTTTATTAGGTTTTTCCAACTTGGTGTTTACACTTCATATGAAGAATTAAAAATTTAATTAAGGAAGTGTGTGGTTGATCCAAGACATTGATTTTGGTCTTGGTTAATTGTTCAATTGGTCCACACTCGTTCCTTTCCACCGTGGGAATGTTGAGTTGTTGACCTAATTTGAATTTGTGAAATGAAGCATATGTATCCAACCTTGGAGAAATTTTATAAGGTTGAAGATAGTATAAATTCAAGTCAAGTTGTGAAGGATTAAAACATACAAAGTAATGAAGTAAGCAACAAGTGAAGAGAAAAGTTGTGTGAAATTAAGTTGAGGCGGCAATACTTTATTCTGTTAGATTCCTGAAAGCAGTGAGTTGAAGGATTCTGCAATCTTCTAATCAAGGCTATGGATATGTGTAATTTTTTTTGGTGGATCTTTTTGTTATCTTTTTGAACCATCGATTTTTGGCTCCCATGGACAACTCTTGCTCTTCTATGGTTTTTCACCTAAAAGGAGAGAGATAGGAGCAAAAATGCTAATGGTTCATTCAAATAATGTTATGTGTGATATTGTCTAACCTAAATGAAGTTAACTAAATGCAATTGACTGATTTAAATGAATGAAAATGAATGAAAGTTAAATTAAAGCTATGTTTGAAAACACATTGTGTTATGAAACAATGAACTAAATGAAGAAAATATGCAAAATAGAAAGGAATGAGTTAAATCAGAGTGCACCTAGGAAAAATATGATGAATCTACAATTTTGTGGATGTTGGCTGAAATCACTAATTTTTATAGTGGGACTCATTTTTCTAGGGTGGCAAATTAGTCCTCCTCCTAGTGAAAAACTGTTGGAAGCAAGTTTTAATCTGTTAGGATCCAGAATCCAAAAAAAATTAGATTTTCAGTCCTAAGGTGGAACTCATTCACCACAAGTGGGGAATTAGTCCTCTCCAAAATTTCTAAAAAATTAGGAGACAACTCCGCAACACCAGATCTAGAAATCACTACTTGTGGAGTTATCAAAGTCAATTTTGTAGGAAATGGACAGAAAAACTTCTCCATTACTGAAATAGACATAAGTTGACTTGAAGCACCTAGTTGACTTGTAAACCAATCTTCAACACCAAAAATTGTGTTGAATCTACACATAAAAGGAAAACCATTGATGATGCAAGTCTGAAGTAATGTCAATGGCTGCTTCAAAGTGCTTGAATAGTACTTGAAAAGATATTGTAAAATTCTTGAATGATTGAATGAATAGGTGAATAAGTGATTTTTATGAATGGGGGTCGAAATGAGGTGAAAATAACTTATTTATACATAATTGTGCCTTAGTTACTCATTCATACCTCATCATAGATTGGCATCAAGTGTTTTTGAATAAAATCTTGAAAGGAAATTTAAAATATTTTGAATTTGGGGAAAAGGGGGACTCATTCACCACCCATGGCGAATGGATCCCACCTAGGACCTAAAAACATGTGTTAAGAAATATGTTGTATGTAATGTTTGTTAGGATAATACTCAAAAATACACTTAATTAAGCATATGAGAGTATAAAGGGGCCAAATAAAGCATGAAAAAGGGATAAATAGTGAAGATGTGCTTAGAAAAGCATCAAATCTTGTTACAAGACTTTACAACACTTCAAAATAGGACTTTGTTGATGAATAAAAGGGTGATTTTTAGGTGAATTGTAATTAATAGAGTCTAGAAGAATGTAGAAAGTTCTTACAACACTTCACAACACCTTCACAAGTCATTATTCTTTGAATTTTAGTACCTAAATAAGCATGTTCAACCCATGTTGCAACATAAAATCAGAGAAAAATATATCAAATACCATGAAAAATTATCTAAAAGGCCATGAAAATGACAAAGGGGCCATTTTTCTATGGCACACTTTTGTATCTATAGGTAGTGAGCCTCCTTGTTGGATAGTGAGTCCTTTTTGTAGGCAGTGAGCCCTTGGTAGTGATGCTTTTGTATTCAATTTTTCTATTACTTTTTATTGTGAGTTAATCCTCACTGTGGTTTTTCCCTTATTGGGTTTTCCATGTAAAATTCGGTGTTCATTGTGTTGATTTTGCTTAAATAAAATATTGAGGAATATTGTTGAGAGTGCTAATGTGAAGGTTGATGAGGATATGCATAGACCTATTGAGATAAGTGAAGTTGAACCAAATGATCCTATTGGCACACCAGTACCTAAAGAGAATAAGGAAGAGGAAGAAGAATAGACTAAAGAAGAAGAAAATGAATCAGAACTTGTTCTTAAGACTCCTAAGTATGTCCAAAAGAATCATCTAGAGGAATAGATAATTGGAGACAAGAGTAATTGTGTGAAGATGAGAAGCAAAGTAGCAGTTGAGGTAAATTTGTGTTTACTTTCTAAAATAGACCCTAAGTTTGTGTGTGAAGCATGTGAACATTAGAGTTGGGTTAGAGATATGAAAGAAGAGTTACAGAAAATAGAGAAGAATCAAACATGGGAACCAATTCCTAGACCTACGAATAAGAATGTAAATGGTTCAAAGTGGGTGTTTAGGAATAAGTTGAATGAAAATGGTGAATTTATAAGAAACAAAGAAAGACTTGTAAGAAAACGATACTCACAAGTTGAAGGCATAAAATTTGAAGAGACATTTTCCCCAATGGAAAGAATGGAAGCTATTAGGATGCGTTTGGAATTTTCTACCAACAAGGACTTCAAAGTATATCAAATGGATGTCAAGTCTTCACTTCTGAATGGTGAACTATAAGAAGAATTATACATGGAATAACCTAAAGGATTTCATTTATCAAACAAACCAGATATGGTTTGTAAATTGAAGAAGGAATTATATGGATTGAAGCAAGCTCCCAAAGCATGGTACACAAGATTGGATAGATACCTAAAACAACAAAGATTTTGCAAAGGCTCCATTGACAACAATCTTTACTTCAAAGTTCAAAGTAACAAAATGTTGATAGTGATAGTATATGTTGATGATATCATCTTTGGAGGAAATGAAAAATTAATTTGAAATGTTCATCATTGGTGAGTTGAATTTCTTTCTTGGTCTTCAAGTAAAAAAAACTGATAAGGGGATATTCATTTCACAATCAAAATATGTAAAAGAGTTGTTAAAGAATTTTAGAATGGATGACTCCAAACATATTAGTACTCCTATGATGACTAGATGTAAGCTAAGTAAAGATGATGAATTTGCTAAAGCTGATTAGAGAAAATACATATCTATGATTGGTGGACTATTGTATCTTATTGCTACTAGACCGGATATCATGCATGTAGTATGTTTAGTTTCCATATTTCAAGCAGATCCTAAAGAAGCACATGTTACAACTATAAAGAGGATATTCAGATATCTTAAAGGTGCACTAGATTATGGCTTATGGTATCCTAAGGATACTAATTTCACTTTTAAGTGCATACATCGATGCAAATTGGGATGGTTGTGTGGATGAACAAAACAGTACCAATGGAGGTGCTTTCTTTCTTGGTGGAATATTGGTTTCATGGTTAAGCAAGAAACAAGACTCAATTTATTTATCCACTAAAAAAGAAGAGTATATTGCTACAACATCTTGTTGCACACATGTTTTTTGGATGAAGCAAGCACTGAAGGATACTGGAGTGAGATGTGATGAGCCTATTCCTATCTTCTGTGACAATACAAGTGTTATAAACATTTCAAATAATCTAGTAATGCATTCAAGAAAAAAACATATATCTATCAAATATCATTTCCTAAGAGAAAACGTATTGGAGAATAAATTCAGGCTAGAATATGTGTCTAGAAAGGAATAGATTGTAGATATATTTAATAAGGATCTTTAGAAGGATACTTTTGAGTATCTCAGGGAGAGGTTGAGGTACATTGGCTCTATGAACTAGGTGCACATGGAGGTGCATTAGTCTAGTGAACAAATAGATTCTTCATTTATCTAGACTAATGAATGGGTCTACTCCATAGCGGGAGTAGAAAGTTTTCATTGTTGTAGTATGAGTTGCATGGGTGCACTCCTAAGGGGGAGTGATCAGATCTTTTTGATCATTTCCATTAATTTCAAAGGGGAAGAGAGATTCATGTGAAAAATAGTAGAAGTGGAAGAGAAGGTATTTTTCTAGAATGTTGAGAATGTAGGAATATGATGCAAGTTTTCTAATTTGAAAATAAAGGAGGGTGTTGTCTCTAATGGTTTTTCACATAATGTGTTGCCATCAATGAAAAAGGGGGAGATTATTGCAAGTATGAGAAATTTTGGTGGTGTTGTCATTGATGTCAACACAGTTCAGATTGTTGCAGATTGTGCATGTATAGTTGAGATGCTATTGATATGTTGTGAGTACATGGAGCTATCCTTATGATGTTGTAGATGTACTGAAATGATGAGTTACCAAGTGCTTTTGAGAAAATTAATAGATTGAAGTCAGAATTATGTATGTGTTCAAAATGTGCTTTGTCTGTGCTCTACATTTATTCTATGTTGATCTTATGCTTGTGCGGATCTAAAGGGTTGTTGTTGGGGATTTTTTGGTGTTATCTCCTAATTTTTAGCTTCTAGTTTGATGGAGTGTAAAATTTGTGTTCACCAGTGTGTGGAATGATTTAACAAAGTTGCTTGTCTATGGATTGGGAAAAAATTTTATGCTCTACAGTCCTCTACTGATTTATTTCAAGTCTTGTGAATTTGGAATATGTCTTGTAATAATGTTCTTTGGGTTCTAGCAGAGATGTTCCTTGTCTAATGCTCCAGAAGTTGAGTTCTATAGTTGTTGTATGTGTTTGCATAGTCCTAATGGACTAATGGAAGGTGTTCTATGAAATTAAGGTTGTTCCACTTACTATGGATGTATCTAAAGGTATCTGAGATGTGTTCTCATGCATGATAAAGTGTGTTACATCATTTGTGTGTTATCTTCTTGTTGGAAAGTGTGTACTTCAATGTTTATTTGTGTTTTCATTAGGTTTGGTCGACCTGGTGTTTACACTTCATATGAAGAACTAAAAATTTAATCAAGGAAGTTTGTGGTTGATCGAAGACATTTCTTTTGGTCTTGGTTAATTGTTTAATTGGTCCACTCTCATTCCTTTCCATTGTGGTAATGTTGAGTTGTCGGCCTAATTTGAATTTATGAAATGAATCATATGTAGTCAACCTTGGAGAAAGTTTCTAAGATTGAAGATGGTATAAATGCAAGTCAATTTTTGAAGGATTAAAACATACAAAGTAATGAAATAAGCCACAAGTGAAGACTAGAGTTGTGCAAAATTTGAGGCAACAGTACTTTATTGTGTTAGATTCCTGAAAGAAGTGAGTTGAAGGTTTCTACAATATTCTAATCAATGCTATAGATGTGTGGGAATTTTTGTGGTGGATCTTTCTGTTATCTTTTGTATATATAGGCAATGAGCCTCATTATTGGACAATGAGTCCTTTCTGTAAGCAAATTATCTTTGTATTTGGGAAGTGAGCCCTTGGAAATGAGCCTTTTGTATTCATTTTTTCTATTACTTTATATTGTGAGTTAATCCTCACCGTGGTTTTTCCCTTATTGGGTTTTCCATGTAAAATATGGTGTTCATTGTGTTGATTTTACTTTCTGTTATCTGCATTTCATGTTTAGACTTAATAATAGAATAGTGTGGTTGTGAAGCTAATAAGTGTTTAAATTTTTATTTTTTGAATTTGGTGACAACTAATTCACCCCCCTCCTAGTTGTCCTATTCCATTTAACACACCCATATAAGACTCCAAGTCTCCACTTGTGTCAATTCATATCCTCAAAATTGAAGACAACTTGTCTACCTATCACCATCAAAGTCTAACTCTAAGAAACACTTGTAAACCTATACCAAGAAGAACCAAACTGATAATCAACCATATCATCATAAATATCAGATCAAAACATATACTCCCTTTAGGTTTCACCTCTTGACTCATCTAGATTCTCATGTAATCACACCTTGAATCTCAGGCTCCTATAAGTGATCAAACAAGTAAATCCTCATCCTCCACCAAAAACTGATAATATCACTAATGAAATATTTGTTACACTATCCATATCCTCCAATTCCAATTTGAAATAAAAATTATAATTCCATATGAAAAATTTATGCTCAAAACTATGAAACATAGAATCTAACTTACAGGCCATAAAAACTAATGAAAATAGAAAAATCAAAGAACCAAACCTATACCACTACATGTGCTCAAAATCACCTTTCCAATGATTATGAGGTCAAAAATATGACACTATGGGAAAATGTTATGCTAATTTGAAAAAAAAAAATTGGCTAGTAGGGGTGGTTGGCTAGCGGCCCCTAGGTGGAGCCATCGGTGACTTGCTAGTGGCAGTGGCACACTAGCAGCACTCAGGTAGTGCACCGTTAGTGGTACCACCTACAGGAGCAGTGAAATAAAAATCAACATTAAATTTCATTTTAATTTTCAAGTTTTGAAAATACCAATCCAAATCTTTTAAATTCATTTGATATTTATTTTTTTTGGTTTATTTTTGTGTCATGGCTTGGGCAATTCCCATAGGATCGGAGGGGCCCAATGGCAGTGGGATCACTGGTCAAGTCAAGCCAACAGACCGTTAGAAAAATAAGGTATCCTACTAGTGTTATCGTCCTTGTCAGGTTTACAGGTGGTGAGGTCTATGGACCCCCCCCCCCAAAAAAAAAAATTTATATATATATATATATAATAAATTTCAATATAATTTTTTTGTAGGGATTTTAAAAAATTAACAGGCCAAATATATATATATATATATATATATTAGAAAGTTGACATGTATGATCATACAACTGTATAAGTACCTAGCTTTGGGTGAATTTTTTTCTATTTTTTTTAACTTTTCCAAAATATATCAAAATTTATATGAATATTTATTTCTTATCCATCCTAGATCTAATGGTGAGGTCCATTTTTTCTCAAGAGGTAATCTATGAAATTTCCTCTAAAATTCCTACATATGAAAGCTCAATCCAACAAACCCTTTTTACCCAAATTTTGCATCAGATCTATAATAAACCCAACAAATTTTGACAACCCAAAAGCCCAAATCTACATAAAAATACCCTCAAAATTTGTTCCATATATTATAATGCCTCAAATCTTTCATGCATAGCCATGGATTCAAATTTACACCAAATCTACTCAAAGAATGGTTATAACAAAAACATGGAAGCTCACACCTCCCATTGACTATGAAAGCTATAATACCACGTGTTAGGGAATAATGCATGAATACCCATAATCTTTAATCCATTTCCTACATAACCCCTTGAGGGATAAACATGCATACAAGCAACCATAATGCATAGATCAAATAGACAATCCACAACATAACATGATATATACCCTAGGAAAACCTTTAAGAGGGAAAAACCTAGCTTCTAAAATCATCCATGCTTCATCTATTATTCAAAAATAAACATTACAAGAGTTAAAATAAATACCTTTGAAGCATAAAGCCTCTCCAATGCATTCTTCATGTGTCCAAGTATGAATTCACACATCTCATGGCATGCTTCATATATGCACTCTTCAAAATAGACTCAATTATGACAAATGTCTCACCTAGCCAACCTTAACAACTAAACATTTGCTTTATTCTATAGATTCAAGCTCACACAAATACAACCAAGTGGTAAAATAAAACCATGTGAATACAAAACCAATAATACATTATTTAATATTGTGTGCTAAGTTTTACTTCATTATTTATGCTTTCCCCAATATTAAATTATTATCTTATTACTCACACCCATAAGATAATAATCCAATGTTATAATACAACATATTAAAGTGGTCCCCAAATAATTACCTTGTGTGACTAACCACACCTCCTAGGTGCATCACAACTAAATAATTATTTCATTACAACATATAATATAAAATTTTATGCAATGGTGTACAACACCATATCCCAACAAAAACACCAACATGGGATCAACACAGTCTTCAAACTATTACTCACAAACACAACTTTCTATAATTTAAATGATTTGAAACTTACACACACACTTTGACACAATAAGAAGCTAGCCTATAAACCATAGGAGCAAAGCACCACTAGAAGATACCTGTGGATTATCTCTTAGAGACTCTAGCAACTAGACGGCTAGACTACAACACTTTTTGTAGACACGTAAAATGTATTGATTGGCATTACACGCTTAATCCCAACTACCAACACCGTTTCATCCCTAATAATCCCTCAATCTAACCATTTAATAGAATACCCTTATTTGATTAAATTTATCAATTTTCCTCTCTTAATTAAATAAATCATATATATGATTAAGTCATTCTCTCTTGTTAATTAAATCAATCAATCTAATATAATTAACCTTAGTCCCTTTATTTAATTAAATAAATAAATTTTATTTAATTAATCTCTCAATTCTATCATCTCATTAAACTAAATAAATTGAATCTTTATTTGATTTAATCTAACCAATCATCCCCTTTAGCTGAATAAATCAATATATTTATTTTACTATTTCTAAAATCACATTCCTCTCATATTTGATTTAAATTAACCCATAAATCTAAGTCAAATTTGTCACATCATCTAACCCCTCATTAAATTAATTAACCCTTGATTAATTTAATCCTAATTCATGTCCCATCCTCTAGCTTTTTCCACTTGCACATGAAAATAGATTTAATTCATTTATTAAATCTCTATTTTCTCTCAACATGGCATAATAGATGAATATTCTTTCAAATTTGAAATCTTTCCAAGTGGACTTTGTCCTTCCAACAAGAAATTTATTTCATCTTTGCATTGAGACAATTGGCATTTAAGGCATTCATTTTTCCCTCTTACATGTCATTTCATTATTTTCAAATTCCACCTAATTGCATTTATGGGCACATTCATCAAAATGTGCACATCCTTCATCCATCCATATCTTGACAAGTGACACCTTGCCATTGGTTGAAATTTATTCCCACATTGCTCCATTTTGGGAATTTCTCCATTTTACCATTCTATAAATAAGAGTTCTCTTTCCTCATTTCAACATTCACAATTTGAGCAAAGTTATTATACTCAAATCCATCCTCAAGCTTAGCAATTTTCATCAATTTTCATCAAATCCTATCTAGGTTATTTAGGTTTTTCATCTTGGAGGTTCATTTAATATTCAAAGTGGATCACTCTTCATCACCAATCAACATTGCATCATTGGATTTGGGAAAGGATCAATTTTCACATCAAATTGGAACCAATTCCCCCATGGGATCAAGAGTTTGCTTGTCTGATTAGGATTTAATCTCTTTTTATTGCTTTCTTATTGTGTTCTTCATCTCATTTACTAATTTAAACTTTGTAAATGGATTTCATGGGGAACTTAGATTCTAACTTGCATTTCAATCTTCTAATATGTGTGTTCTTTGTGTTTTATAGGTACTAGGATCTTGGTTCTACATTTTGTGTGAGAGATGAATTTCCTGTCACTAACAATATATAAAACATACCACATTAGTCATTGTTAGTAAACTAAAATAAATCACTCCCTATAAAATTCATTTGAACACAAGAATAATGAAAACAAAACATGAAAGCAAGCAAAACATAATAGAACATTATTCAAGTGATCAAACCAGAATCTTATAGGGGGATTGGTGCTATTTTGATGTGAAAAATAGCCCTTTCCCAACCCCTTTTTGATAAGCTCCAAATATGATGAAGATTCAAGATGAAAGATGATGAGTGATCAAGTTGTGTATAACAAAGATACTAAGATTGTGGATGCAAAATGGGAAGAAAAGCCACTTATTTATAGATAAGATTGAGAAAAGAAGAGGAAAAATGGATGAATGTGGGACTAATCTTAAGCCAATGACAAGATGCCACTTGTCAAGATGTTAGAGGATGAAGGTTGTGCACATGTTGGTCAATGTGCCAAAGAGGGGGAGATTTGAAATTCCAAAGATGGCTTGTTGGAGGGAGAAGCAAGAGTCTTAAATGCCAAGTGGGAGACATGTAAGAGATAATGTAAGAGGAGCTAATGCTATGTTGGAGGACAAGACATGTGAGGGAAAATTCAAATTGGAGGAATATTCCCTAAAGACGTCATATTTGAATGAAAGGAGGAATTAATAAATCAATTAAATTGATTTATGTTCACAAGTTGCAAAATCTAGAGAAAAGAGGATTAGTATTAGCATTAATCATGGTTTGATTAATTTAATAGGAGATTAGGTGATTTTGACTTTTGACTTAGATTTTAGGATTAAAATAAATCAAAATAAGAAGCAAATGATTTTAGATTTAATTAAATAAAAATTTGATTTATTTAATCAAAGAGGATGATGTTAGTGGTTTAATTAAATAAATTTGAATTTTTTTAATTAAATGAAGAACTTTAGAAGATTAATTAAATAAACTTGATTTATTTAATTAAAGAGATAACTTAGGAGATTAATTAAATAAACTTGATTTATTTAATTAAAGAGACGAATATGATGATAAAGAGATGATTAATGATGCATTGGAATTAGTGAATATGGATTAGATGCATGATGTCAATTTTGCATGTCTACATTTTTCCCCTCTTTGAAGCAATGTACTTGCTATGTTGGTTCAAAGAATAAACTTGCTGCAATCAAAATTAAAAAACAAAAATTATTTTTTCGGATGCCCCAACGGAAAGAAGTATGCTGGTACATTGCCCCTTGGAGAGATTGAGCAAAAAAATTGATTTGAGGGTCAATCTTGTGACAAAGAGGTTCAAAATGGGCGTATGGATGGTTATGGTGATGATGCAAATGAGATGGTTTTAAGATGCTTAGACTAATATATATATATATATATTATATGATGATGAACATGCATGTGAGATGGATGAGATGGATGATGTGATATGCTATGATTATGAGATGCATGTATGCTAATGTTTTTTGGACGTAGGGTGGATGCATTGGAAATGATGATTAACTATTAGCATGGAGAGAAGAAAGAAGAAATAAGATGATGAAAAGAGGATTCAACTAGCCAACTTTATGATGATGAGAGATGGATGATTTTCTTATCAATAATTGGTACTTTAAAAGGGCCACTTACCTTATGTTTGATAACACACATAGGCACGATGCATCAAGGTATAAAGAACTAGGATGGAATTGTACCTAGTGTGATGGAATTTGACTCGACAAACATATAGGAGTATTCTTGTTCACACTTGACATACGAGAACCTTGCTAGGATGCACCTAACAAAGAAATTATTCACCAAGTTATATTACAAGAACACCCAACAAGCATAGCAAAAAAAAAGATAATGATCAATGTCCCATTCCTTTCTCTCTAAAGCGCTTTGATTAGACATCATCGAGAGGTCATTGGAATGAGTGCAATAAGATAAATCAAAAAAAAAGATCAAGCACACAACAAGTCAATGTTCTTCATACCTCTATCCAAAGGGATTTATGTTGCTTAGCATAAGAACCAAAACAATTGCCAATAGATAATTCCCATTGTAGGAAGGATACATCCTAGGACATGTTAGTGGATAGTGGCATGTCATTTTGTTTATCCCAAATGTTTTTCCAATAGATAATGCCCATTGTAGGAAGGATATAGCCTAGGACATGTTAGTGGATGGTGGCAAGGTGATAGGTTGTTCAAAAATGCTATTGATATAAGGTTGATTGACATGTTTTTGAATGATCAAGAGTTTGATTTTGTATTTAAAAAAATTTTGTTTTGATTTTGATTTTGTGTTTGAAGTTTTATTTTGCTGATTGTTATGCTTGTTTATGTTTGTTTTGCCAAAGGGTGAGTGTGACGATTGATTTATTATGGATAGTTGATTATTGCAAGTGAAAGCAAGATGGGGACGGATGGAATTTTTGGGTTTTGATATGTTTTGAGGTTGTTTTTGGTATTTTTGAGATTTTCTAATGTTTTAGTTTTCCAATTTTCCAATTTTTTTGGGGTTTTCTACAATTTTATCAATGTTTTTGGATTTTGTGTCTTGGGGCTGATCAAAGATTAGCCTTGCCTATGTTTAAGCTCAGAAATGATGTAGTTCGGATTCCATGTTTTTGACGTTTTCTAATATTTGAACTATTTTTTGAATTTTGACATGTCTTGAATGTTTTTGGATTTTCTTAGTTTTTTTTATGTTTTTGTATTTTCTTGTTTTTTAATGTTTTTAGATTTTCTTGGTTTTTTAATGTTTTTGGTTTTTTGCATGATTTTGATGATTTGGATATGGATATGTGTGATGATATCAATGCTCTATTTTGGGATTTTCTTGAAAACCAAGCTAAGTTTGATTGATCGGATTGATGGATAGATGAGGATAACATTGTTGAGGATACACAACAATGTAAGGATAGTGTTAAGCAACACAAGGACTAGGATGGATATCGCAAGATGATGAGGGATTGATTGGATTTGACTAATCAAGATTGATGATGATAATATTGTCAAGGATACACAAAAATGCAAGGATAGTGTTAAGCAACACAAGGATTGGGAAGGATATCCCAAGATGATGATTTTTTTATTTGATTGATTAGGATTTTGAAGCTTGATTTGAAACAAAAGTTGTTTGAAGGATTTGATGTGATATTGAAGCATACACTAGATGCAACTAATATTGATTGTTTGGATTGATGTTCGATGAAAGATAAAGCTTGATAAGGAATGTCTTCTTATCAAAACATGCCATGGGCTAGTGATTTGGATTTTGGATTACAAATGCTTGACCAGTTTGATTTCATGTTTGCCAATGTTCAGATCACCATATATGTTGGAGGATATATATCAAGGTTTATTCCCCAAGCAAGATGTAAATATCTACCCCCAATTTCTAGCAATGTATGGAATTCCATGGATGGATGCTTGTATAGGTGTATGGTTGGATGGATATGGATTATCTTGCACTAAGATACTTGGTGTTCAAATAGAGGATGCTCATTTGGAATTTGGATAATGCTTCAAGGCTTGGATAATGCTAGGTAGGATAGGATCAATGAAAATGACTCATGTCAAGATGTTTACCATAAGAAAGTGTAAAGTGTACACCAAAATATTGTCAAGATCAAGATAGTGTGGGAGATGGATGCAGATGGATGAAAACGGATTGGATCAATGGTTTATGGATGGATGGATTTATTATGGATAAGGTGGATGGACTGATGGGTTTATTATGGATGAGGTAACATGCTTTCACCTGAATAGGAATACATAGATGCTCAATTATATGCATGATGCATGTTTGCAGGTTTTTCATCATGGTACCTATCCAAAGCATCTCCCATGCGGTTTTCACTAGAGGATGGTTTTTTTCTTTACTATTTTCAATCCTTTTTCTGATTTTTTTGGATTTTCATTTTTTTTTATTTTTTTTATTTTTTTGAAATATTTTAAGCTATGTTGAATCACCTTGTGGTGTTGATGTAGATTCCCCTATCATAATGTTCCATCGATATCCTTCTTGAAGAAGTTTCTTTTCCAAGATACGTGCACTTGAATACAACTTTTGAGATTCTTGATCGGCTTTGCTGATACCAAAGTTAACTTTGTATTTTTGTGCACATCACGATAGAATGCCTTCTAAATCCTTATGATGAAGTTTTGTTTCAAATACATGGTCAATATGAAAATTGGATATCATGCATGGAGGAGTGGATGGAATGTTTTTAGGGATAAAAGACGGATTGGTTGACAGTTTGGAACCTTTGACTCTCCAAACTTGGGAAGATAAGCAATGATGGGGGGATACAAAAGTGTGCATGAAATTAGGACCAACTGCTTGATATACTTTGTATGTTTCTTGAAAATCCCGCTTTTTCTTTTTTGGACATCTTTGATGGAAACTTTTGCCTTTTTTACTTTTCCCCATAGTTTTGACTAATGGAGTTTGATAGGGATAATCTTTCTTTGTATTTTTTGGTATCCATATGTATTTTACTTTTTTGGTATGCTTCTTATCTTCTTTTTCTTTGATAACGTTCTTTGTGATTTGATTCAAATATTTCTTTTCATTTTGGTCCCAATTCGTGAATGGGGTGATAGGTGGATGAAGATTCATGGTGTGGCTGGTTGTAGTATTGGCATCGGTTTCATCATAAGGATTATTCATGCTCCCTATGTTGATGCTTGCATTAGATAAAGTTTCCCCTAGTATTATAGAGGTATCACTGATTTTTTTAGCTCCCTTAATTGTCGAATAACCAATACCTTAATGCTTAGGATTTCCAATAATTTGCACTGGTTCTAGGATACCTTGTTCATGTAGGCCTAATACTCTGCCTTGATAATTCACCTGTTGAAACATTTTATTTACAATCGGATATGACTTACCTTGGACACAAGGTGTTAATCCTTCTCTTTTCTATCATGGATCTTCAAAGGTGATAGCTTCTTCATTGATAAGATATCTTTCCCTTAAATAGGTAAGTGATCCAAGTTTATAAGTGATAGGATCCCCCATGTGTGGGATAACTTCATGATTGATAGATTTGGCTTGATCTTGTGGAATATCATATTTTAATGATTCTTCAAGAGGCGTCAATGATTCGTTATCCCCATAAAAGTATTCCTTATGATTCATTTTTCATATGTCTTCACAAGATCTTCCTGATTCAAAACTTCTATAGAAGCCCTCCTCATGACCCATTTCTGGTATGTCCCTAGATTTTTTTGTATCTTGATCATGTGTACAAATGTTAAGAGTAAGAGACTCTTGTTCCTTGGTAATAATATCAATATTATGAGACTCTTTTTTGAATGAAGATCGTCCATGGGTCCATTAGGAGTAAGCATCTCATGGGTAAATGGAGGAATATGTGCTACATGGATATGATCGTCATTTGCGATATCTTTTATAGCTAGGAGAGTGTCCATTAGATCATTGTAATATCTTGGAGATACAAATTCTTGATCTTGAATAATTTTGGAATTGCTTTCAACATGCTTTGGATCAAGTTCTAGACATGGGTCAGTTTCAAAAGATGGATTGCTTATAAAGGATTCTTGGATGTTGTCATTAGACATGGGAAGCAGCTCAATATCCTCTTAATGTTTGAGTGTACTTGGATCAAATATTGAGTTGAGGATTTCTTTAGTATCTGTAACCATGAGGTGAAAGGATGTCAATATTTCTTTGAAAGGGACATTGCTAGAATTTGGTGAAAGATGTTGATCATATTTTAGAATAAATTCTTGAGGTATGCTCTCTAACTCATTAGGTGATGTAGAGACATTTTCAATATGATCATTATTCAATGGATCATAGATTATGTCAATAGGATCAAATAATCCTAACACTCCTTGAAATAGATGATCAATAAAAAGTGGCTCTTGATGTATGGTGAGTTGATCATCCGATGAGTAGAAACATCTTTAATGTGTTCATTAACGGAAAAATCTTGATCATTGTTTTCAACAATTGTGGTGGAGAGGTTATCAGTGTCTTTAACCATAGGGTCAAGTGATGTTCACATTTCGTGAATTGAATCATTGTGGGGTATTGTTGGTGGATTTTGATCATGATCAAAAAGTGACTCTTGATATTTGTTGATTTGACCTTTCAATAAAGTAGAAACATCTTCAATATGCTCATTGATTGATAGATTTTGATCATTGTTTTCACCAATTGTGGTGGATAGATTGTCAATGCCATTTCTAGTGGTTGAATCCTAATTATTGTCCACAAAAATTATTCATTTTTGATCAATCAAGTCTTGGATGAGATTTTTGAGTCAAATACAATCTGATGTTGTGTGTCCCTTTATTTTATGGAAATCACAAAGGTGCTTTTCATTATGCCCTACTAGTTTAACCAGCGGCTCTTGATAATTCTTATAAATGGGGAGTTTGATGATATTTTCTTGTACCAATTGTTGCATGATTGATTCAATTGGTCTCCCAAGTGGTGTGTATTTTCATTTGTTACCTTGTGAGATTTGTCCTTTAACTTGGACTTGTGATGATTGATCTTGGAGATGTGGTGATTGATCTTTGAGATGTGGTGATTGGGTTTTTTGTTGATGTTGTTGATCTTGATATCCAACTTCTTCACATTGGAGATATTTTTCTTGATGCAGTTGTGGACACAACTCAATGTTTTGATGACATGGTTCAACTAATGGTAGAGTGGATTGATTTTGGAGTGAAAATTTCTTTTGGCTTAATAATTCAATTAGTTTGGCAAGTGAAGCAATTTGATCTTGATTTTTATCTTGAAACCATTGATATAGTTCATTTGGATTTTTTTCAAGCATGTTTGGAATGTAAAATTGTGGTGTTTTTATGGGATCATGGACAAATTGATTTTGGACAATGTTCTGACTTGGGGTGATGCTTAGATTTGGCATGATAGGTTTGATTTGAACATTATTGTGTTTGGGAATCATATTTCCTTCATTTAGGTAACTTTGATTTTGCATGGTGTTACCTTGACTTGCATCAATACATGGAGTCGTTGTCACCTTTTTTGGACTTTGAACAACATTTATATGATTTGTGAACATATTTATCCCAAAGTTTTCCAAGTGTGGATTTGAAACATTCATGCTTGGTAAAATTGTACTTGGTATATTCACATTTGGAATGTATGGATTTGGTGGGATAATTTTGTTTGTTTGTGGAAGACTCATGCATTGGGTGTTACATTGATAGATTTGTAGGTTTGGACTTGTATTTAAATCTATCATTGGGAAAGGTGTTCTAAAATTTTGATTGGTCATACCCACATTTGTTATACCATTGAGGTTTGTAGGGTATAATGATCTAATCTATGGATTGTATAAATTTGAGTTTTGTTAATCAATTAGCATTGTAAGGCTTTGATAGTTTGGTTGGTTTAGATTACTCATGATGTATGGATCAATTTTATATTCCATGTTCTTCTTGTGTTTTGACCTTGTTGCAAAAGTGAACCTCTAAGGTGTTTAGGACCAATGATGAGATGAAGTATGAAAGGGATGAATGATATGGGTGTTGAACTTTTAGGACCCTTGGAGGAATACTAGACTTTAGTACTTTTGGTTTTTGGATTTTTGGATTTGATTTAGATAATGAACTTGTAAACCTTGAGATGTTAGATGTCATCTTAGGATGAACTTGTTTGAAAGGGTGATAATTTAACTCAATGTGTGAGGAAGGATTCATCCACAAACACCTAACTAAACAAATGATTTTGATTTGGTTTAAGGATGTACCCAAGTTTAGATAATGATGTTTCCAAAGCTCTAAAGTTGTTTGGTGGGATGGAATTTGATAGATGTTTGGGATAAATGATGTGTTCGATTTGATCCTAAGTGAACCTAACAGGGACCTTTTACAAGACCAAGATAGTGAAGAACATGCTTTTCTGTAAGAGTGGTTCAAACCAAAAGACCAATGTTTGCATGAAAACCATATCACCAAAAGATACCAAACACATGTGTGGGGTCCAATTGTTTTTTAACTTTTCTTAATGAGTTATTTTTATCACAAACACACTCTTGATTATCTTTCAAATTAAATGTCTATTTCCCAATTTCTTTTCATCCCACAAAGTCCATTATGTGAAAAACATGAAAATCAAGGTAATAGTTCCCTAATGTTGACTTTAGGAAAAGAAAATTGAGATATAAATCCAAATACTTAGAAGCCTCTAAGGATAGAAATCCCTAGGGACAAGCAATAGCACTTGGATTTTGTTCAAGAATATTTTCTTCTCCTAAAGGGTTTAAGATTTGATTCCCATGTTGAATATTTATTTTTTCCAATGTTTTCGATCAAGAAAATTGTTTCAATTTCAAGAAGATGCACAACCCTATGGATATTTGAGATAGTATTTTTTGAGTCCCCACTTAGACAAGTCCAACTATGCCTAATTTTAGTGAATGGTTAGATGCTTGACCACACAGGCTCCCCCTTACAATGCACTCGCTTCTTAGTTCAGCCAAGCATCAATACCCATGAATCTCCCATGGCATACTTTCCATTTCTACTAAAAGCAATAAAAGTGTGGGGTGGCTTCAGAACGATCATTCTTGCACCAACAAATAGATAAGGATTTTGGCCTTTCTACACAAGGGTTTTAATTCAAAATTTCCATTTGTGGAGATTGACCCATACAACGAGAGACCATTGCTTCCCTTCTCATCAGGACCAACCATGTGATATTCAACTTTGTTTCAATACCGACTTTTATATCCCAGTTGGAAATACACTTGGCTTTAGTGTGTTACCGGTTGGGTCATTCTCTTGGGTAAGTAAATTTTCCCACAAGGCAAGCCCTCTAAGATAAACAAAATCAAGAAAACATATTCATAGTTTGATCAATCTTTGTTGAGAAACAAAGAGAGAACACACACAATATTTTCTACTCACACTCGCAAGATGTGTTCAATTTTTAGAATCCAAATTGAAGTGTGTGGGAAATTACTTACGCAACTTAATGTCACCAAAAGGCCTTCTGATTCTCAAGATTGTCGTGAGGTGCAAGAGAAGTGCATTGGTCCTTTTAATGATATTACTTTGAGTAAGTAATTACAAAACAAAGAAGCACATGTTCATTTTAAACCCACAAAGTAATGTTTTGATTATTTTTAAGCACCAAGATGAAGTGTGAAGTTTTTTGATCAATTTTAACCTATAAAGCAATGTCTAGTATGTTTGTATGTTCAATTTTAGTCCAACTTTTTAAAAAATCAAAACAATGATTGATTTTAAACCCAAGAAAAATGATCTAGTTGGCCTAAAACAGAAAAAAAAAAATAGCAATGAAGTGCCCTAGGTTATTACAATAAGCATTAAGAAAATGCTATTTTTCAATACCAATGCCCACTTTTTGAACTCAAATCTACTTTGTTATTTGTGGATTCTTTTCGCTATCTTGCTACTCCGTTATGTTCGAGAAATCTGCAAATCAAATATTGATATATGTTCAAGAAAAATTTAAGTAAACAAACCACTCAAAAGAACATATGTTAAGAAGTGATCATTCACCAATTCAATAGTTGGTTAATTTTTCACTCAAAGAAAACATCAATATTAGCTCAGAGAAATAGAAAGATTAAGATTGAAAAAAAATATGATATTGATCAACAATGGATAGAGAAACACGATATTAAGACAACAAACCCAAATGATCCTTACTAATTTCAAGATTCTTCTCTAAAGCATTTCCATAACTGCAATGCATGAGTTAAAAGAAAAAAAAATTGATGAAAATGGATTTTAGTGGTGTGCATCAAGCTTTTTACTCCAACATCAGATCATTTTCTAGACTCAAAACAAGAGTGTTGTTTGATAGTTTTTCAATAAAAAATTATACAAAATTAAAAACTACCAACAAATAAGCAAAAAGCATTGAACAATAGTAGTGGCAGAAGATAAATAAGTGCTTCAACTTTGCAGAATACTACCATTCATAACTACACTCTGAGTGGAGATGTCGATGACTGGTAAATCAAACATACAACACAACAATGTAAATTTCCATCAATGCACGCTCTATGGAATCAATTTGCACCCCACACATTATTGAATTGGAGCTTCTATGGTGGACGCTTTGCGGAATATACTCCAAGATCTGTGAAATGGAAAAAAATTAAAGCTTTTTTAGTGAATGCCTTTCTTATTTGCATAAGTGTCGTATAAAACAAAGAATGGAAAAACATTCTTTTGTTTAATGGTTGCATAAAGCAGTGTACTTTTCAAATGATTTTCAAGTTCCTCCACTCTAAAAGCTCCCAATACCAAAGGATTTCAAAGCCACATTATTTATTAAAACTAACTATTCAGCTAGTAAGAAGTCAGTTTGTGAAGAATATTGAGATCAAAGCAATGACAACGTTACTTTATTATAAAGAAATATTAACACTGTTGGAAGAAAAAGGTGATATGATTAGATGCCTCTCAAGGATACCCAATAATGTTCAACATATTGAATTTGAATGCAATAAAATAATAGTGGGAGTTAGTCAACCATAAATGCATCTACTCATTCCAAAAAAAAGATCACACCAAATATCTAAAAGAGGGCAGATGCCTATTATTTGACAGGCAGCGTAAATTTTCTTTCCATCCCCATTGACCTGTTCACACTTCGAAACTAAGAAGTTCAACTCGTTATTTGAGAATCTTCTAAAATAAAATCTTACTATGATCTGTACTGTTGCTACTTGATTTTCATCTGTTCATACGAGGTTAGTTTGTTTTTATCTATTCATCTACCTACACCTGTGCATAAAAGCATGTACATATTTGAATAGATATATTGATATTAAAGAGGAAATAATTTTGTTTTGATAGGATAGATAGATTTAAACAATGTGACCAGTTTAGATTTCAAACTAGTGCAAGAAAGTCGTGCATGACTTTGAATTGAAGGCTAGAGAATAAAAATGTCCCTTATTGTGCTATCAGAGTTGTTATGAATCATTGAGTATGTTCTATCTGTCAAACCACACGATGTGCCATTATTTTAACATCATTGCAAAGTCAATGTGTGACATCCTCCCCTACTTTTTCCTCTTCTTCTATTGTTGTCCCTACTTCACCTTTAACTTCTGTTGCAATAGAAACCTAGATGACTGACAGATACCATTCAAAGATTAATCAATGCTTAACATGTGAACCAACCCCAAGGCGATTATATTTTTAAGATGGTGGTAAAGTTAGAGAGGAGGTTAGAAAGGAGCTCAAAAGAAAAAATTAGAACACTGGAGATGGATAATCAAAACTTAAACAAGGAGTATCCTATTAAAGAAAAAAGTTCAAAGCTGAAATAACAGATCTCAAGTGTGAGCATACTTTATAGCTCAAACAGAAGGATGATTTTATCCGTAAGTTGTTCCAAAAATCCTCTCTACGAGAGAAAGAAGAAACTCTGAGTTTTACCCAACCAAATGATAAAAATAATGTCTTGAATTCCACCATACTGATATATAGTTCTTCTGCAATGTCCCCTTCAGAAAGGCTAGAAAGGTTAAGAAAAATTATTCCCCTACTGCCAGAAGGAAAAAATACTAACTCCTTACCACAAAAATGTCTATGATCAATCACTTAGGATGGGAAGAAGAGTTCAGTACCCTAGTAAAACTGGTAATCTAAAGAGTCTCATCAATCCAATAGATTTAAATCTCTTGACCCTGTGCTAGTAGGAAGGAAGAGAACCTTTTAGGACATCACCAATGTGAACTAACCAATGATGGAATGATTGCATGACCTATGCCAAAAAGATAACTAATGTAACTCGCAGGTGTATAGCCAGTGACCAATGAATTTTGACTAGCATCCTCCCAGCGTTGGAAGAGGATGGAACTCGGTCCAACAAGCAAAAGGCTGTATTTTTCTCAGGCATATTTTTATTAGAGGCATATAGAGATAAACCATGATTAAGCTTGTGTATTCGAGAGACAAGTTAGAAACCTACATAGGCATGAACTTTTATTAGAAATTCACATACACATGAACACACCATATAATCCATGTATGTAAAAATGAAAATTATTATATTTAAAATGGGAACATGCAAAGCAAAATGGATGCGATATGTGGATACTAATCTCACACATAAGTGTAGAAACCCATATTTCTTGTAATTTTCAAACAACTTACAAACAAAACATTGAAAATCTACAGAAAAAATGTTAAAAACTTGCATCAAGAAAAGAAAAAAGACAAGTGTGCCCTCCTAGCGCCAAAATGTGAGAGGTGAATTTCCTATCACTAACAGCATATAAAACATACCACATTAGTCATTGTTAGTAAACTAACATAAACCACTCCCTATAAGATGCCGGTTTGATCACTTGAATAATGTTCTACTATGTTTTGCTTGCTTTCATTCTTTTTTTCATTATTCTTGTGTTCAAATGAATTTTATAGGGAGTGGTTTATTTTAGTTTACTAACAATGAATAATGTGGTATGTTTTATATTTTGTTAGTGATAGGAAATTCACCTCTCACACTTCCAAGCATAATTTTCACATCAATGACAACCAAGCTTATCAAGCTGCAATAACAATATCAATACCAAGCTCATTAACAAGTTTATTCAACAATGAAAATATTTTTAAAGTGATTCTAGTAAAATAATGGTATCTCTACAATCTTCAAACATGTACTATAAAAAATCTCAAAAATTCCATATATTTATAGACCTCAAGAATGGACATCTAGGATCACCACATAGTCTGTCGGCATGCAAAACCCAACTCATGACATGCATTTTCCCTCACTACATGGAATGGACCCACTTGACATGAAATGAATGTGCATGCATTGAAAAAGGTCACACATGACATGAAAGGAACCTCCCAACATGCAAGGGACCCACCTATCATAATTTATCATTCCTAACTATTACATCCATCATAATCTTCCGCACATCAATCTATCATAAGATATTATCATAGCACTCTTACATGAAATGGCATATGCCATAAATTAAGCTTGCAATAGGGTCCCAAGTAGGATGCTTATTTCCACAAAATTAGTGTGCATGCCATCCTAATCACATCCATGTAGGATGCTACCTAGAACTAGTAGGTCCCACAAAGTGACTTGGAATATTAGGCATATAAAATTAGGATAAAAAGAATAATTAATCATAAAAAATAAATCCCAGGATGTGCAAAGGTTGAGACACCTTAATCTCAACATTCTCCCATATTTCAAAGACATTTCAAGAGTTAACAGGAAATAAACTTGAACCGAAGGAAATAGGGTGCTCCACATTTTGGGAGATGGAACAATTAGGGGGTCCTATTTCACTCTAGTTCATTAAAGGAAACCCTAGAGGTATCAACCCAATTATTCAATTGAGGAAATGGTTTGCTATAAGGTTTCCCTAGGTGTGATTAAAGATGGTTTCACCACTAAGAAAATTCTTAGAAAGAAGGAAATGGAAGCAATATGCAAATCTAGCTATATAACCTAGAAAATGAAACCGAAAATTAGAATAACAAACTAGAGATAAATAGAGAAGCACCTGGAACACTGAAGATGCCAAAAATAAGGTCTACAATCCTAAAATTTTGAATTTTATGTTTACTAGGACTCATACGCCAGATTGGGTGATTTAGTCACAGTTTAGGGTTTCTTGTTGAATCTGAAATCTACAATTAGCAGACCATGATCTATAGGAAATTTCTAAAAAGTGGTATATTGGGACTCATACGCCCAAGGTGGAAATTTAGTCCCAGTATTAGGGTTTTACTGAAACCTTTGTAATCCTCTAGTGATCTTTTGTAGCTCCTTTCCAATCTGATCTTCAAGTCTAGAAGTTTTAATTTTGGCCTATAGGTGATTTTCCATGAAGATGACTTCTTGAAAAAAATTCTTCAATCTTACAACTTTATTTTCAAAGGATCTTCAAGTCTCAATTCACCTAGATCTACAATCACACATGTAGAGGGAGAAAAAAAATATTTTTTAGTGGATAGGGGTTTTCCTTTTTCAAATTTCAATTTGTTAATTAAACCTTGAAATTAAATACAAAAGCATGTAGGAATGATGAATGAAAAATATGAAATGTTGCAACTCACCAAACCCTTGAAATAAAGGTTGCAATATTATGTGAGATGGCTAGCATGAATGTAGATCTTGACTCTTGATTGTTGATATGATATAATGTCTTTGAATGCTTGATTGAATCACGAAAACCTACATCACAAATGCTAGCTCACAAACACACATGATGCATGGAGACTTTGACATGATTCTTGAATCTTGAATTGATGCTCCAAAATTATTGATAATCAACTCTTGAATTCTCTTGAATTGTCTTGATCTTATAAACTTACTATATAAATTCTTGCATAAAACTTCAAGGTGAAACTATGTGAAATAACGTCGTGTTTGACCCAAATGGGTAGAATGGTTGGTTAAGGGCTTTGGGTTCATCCCATATAGGTCCTGAGTTCAACTCACACTTACAAATGATAATGGTACGGGTCATGTCAGATGCGATTCATGCCTCTAGAGGACTAGTCTCGCCTTCACTCACCTCCTTCGTCCCCCAAAACCTATAAACAAGTAAGACCAAGACAAGGGTGTTGGAGCTCATTGGGTGGAGTCATAGATCTAAGCGCTAGATGTGAGGGTTGGGGATACCTCTGGGTTATAAAAAAAATAATAACCTTGTATTTATACTTTTAAATATGCCAAATTTCCTAAAATTACAACACTACAAGCTGACATCATATCTAGGAGAATAAAATCCCGCAAAGAATTGAATTCAAAATAGGTCTAAGCTAAAGCAAGACTCATATTCTAGTTGTGGAATATGATTCCCAGTTGGGACACAAATTTCAACAAATGTTAAGTTCAATGCAATATTCAGGATCAGGCCCTGAAGCCTAGGTGGGACCTGTTGATGGTGTGTTTATGCACTTCTCAACACAGGCAGTGCATAGGTGCACTACCTCTCTTGAAAGACAATCTCCCACAATCGAATTGTAGAACACTATCCCAAGGTCTCTTGGATGTCAAGTCATGACAGTGCTTAGATACCTCAGTAGTTTGATGTGATTTTCTGGAATCACAAGGCAGTCTTATAGGAAATACAAAGCATGGACACAAAGCATGGAAGTTGGATCTTGAAATGGAGTTATTGAGATAAAAGCCGGTATGCATTGGCTGTAGGTTCAAACAACAGTCTTGGACTCCATTTTGTTGTAGGATTTGGCTTTACAATGTGCAATGAACCTTAGCATAGGTCAATTACTAAAAAAAGAGGAAAAAGGTGAAGGAGAGGAAAAGTTACTAAGTCTGAAACTAGCTATGAATAGTGACAATGGAGTTCCTGCAATGGAAAATTTCTTAAAAACAATATCCCACTTAACCAGGGATTTCAGAGTATCATGGAAATTGTGCTATCTTCTAAGTTCTACAGATATTCTATCCTTCATCCACCACATACATGCATGAATCAATGATAAATGTTTGGAGAAGCTTTGAAATCAAGTCCAGGCTAACTTTGTGCAACTGTCTACCATCAGCAAACAGCAAAAAGTATGGACCAAGAAATCATCAACATGGTAGGAATTTTCATCTTCACCCAATAGCATTTCTAAAATCCACCCAAGGAAAGAAAACAACTAACTAGAACAGCAATGAGATCTAAGCTAAATATCTAATATTGGAGAATGAATCAAATAACATGGGAGAAACCAGGAAAATACACCAAGTCAATGCATTTTCTTATAAATTTCTGCAACATGCCTTTACAACAACTCAACTCTCTTTGCAAATGAGAGGGGAGTCCTATTTATAGTTTTCCAAAAGTTAAATGAATGGCCAAGATTCATTCTCATTGTGTGGCCAAGATTCATTACAAAATAGGGTTTCACCTACCCCCAAATAGATCTCAATTTAAAATTACATTTTTGTTTCTTCCCTATTTCGTCTTCTAGCTGATGGAACTGTAGCTCTTTCATCCTATAGCTGATTTCTGTTTCTTTTGTTGTAGCTACTCTTCAGGAAGGTCTTCGTCTTTGGCCAGGCTGTCCTCCCGTTCCTTAGAAGCTGTGTGTTCTATGTATTTGAGGATGACCGCCTGGAGCTTGTCTATTTTGAGGATTTCACATCGCAACGCCTGATAGCTCCATTCCTTACTATTTTCTTCCAGCCTTTTCCAATCTTCATCATACTTTGAGCCTTGGTCCCTAAATAGATCTTATTGGTCGAAGGTGCGGGCAGCAAAACTCAAGAACTCCATTGTGATTTCTCTGGCTGTCCCATCCTTCATCTTCTCCTAGAAGTATGGTTTGATCTTCTTTGGATCCATTTGCACAGTGGGCATATCATAGCCCATCATCAGCTTAAGATATCGGGCACATTCTGCTCGGATTTCCTTGATCCACTCAATATCAGGATCCACCCTGCTCAGGATTTGCTCCAACCTCTCCTTCTAGTTGTCGAAGTCTCTACGCCACACATCCATTAGCCAGTGATCTTCTTTTTTAAACTCTAGCTTCTCCTCCCACGTGGCCTTAGGCATTTGAAGGATAGCTTCGATCCTTGGGAAAGTGGAGTCGTAGGTTGTAGCGAAATTGGTGCAGAGCCTCCTTGCACTCTCCAGAGACTACATCAAGTCCAAGAACTTGTTGGCTGTTTGCACAACTCTGCTAATTCCCATGTTCCCGATGTATGAGACTTGTCGAAACCAATCCTCTGTGGTCTTCTCCAAGTTCTTCCTTCTTTCCATTTTATTGATTTGCTCTTTGGAGAGCAATTGAGGTGTAGTCATGGATGCAGTAGGCAAGTCATCCACCGAGGACCATTGTTGTATATAGTTTGTTAATGCTACAACCTATGCCTTGAGTTCATCCTTGGAGATTTTATCTTGCTTTATCAGGTGCACCACTATGGCCACCGACTCCTCAAGGTGCTCGACCTTCTGCTCTCTAGTTGTAGTCCCCAAGTTAATGGTGGAGATGTTATAGCTTATCCCAGCTTGGCCAACCGTGGGCACTGCAATTTGTGCTACTTGGGAGCCAAAAGCATCCATTGTTATTTTGGATTAGATCTTAGGCTTCTTCTCCTTCTTCGTTATGATTTAGGCTCGAGCCAAGACGGCCTCCAACCTGGCCCTTGGGTCCTTCAGCATAGGGGTCATCTTTTCAAGTTGCTTCTCCAACCATTCGGGCACAGCAGACCTTCCTTTGGGTGAATCACGACTACTTTCGCCCTTCTCAGTTAAAGGCAAGACCCCTGCTTCCTTTTCCCTTTGGGGTTCTCCTTTCTCTTTTGTAGCATCCTCCTCCTCTTCGTCAGAGTCATGAACGAATACAAGACGTTTGACAAGTAGCCCGATGGATGGTTGTCAGATGGGACTTTCTTCTTTTGCTGCTTCTTCTTTCTTCTCCTCAGTAGCCCTACCTCAAGGCTTTTGACGACACGGGTTTCAGCCTCGGTTAAGTCCTTTATCTATTGCTCTTATAGTGGCTGCCCCTCTTCACCATGTGGTGACTCTTCTGCCTCCGCCCCAACATCCTTTAGCTGCTGCACTAATTTCTCCTTAAGGTCATCATTGAATGTTTCGATGATTTCTTTAGCACCCGAGCTATCCCCCTCATCCCTACTCTCGGAAGAGCCTGTCTCTTCCTCCTCATAAACCACCCTATCAATGGTTCAGTGCTTGTACTGGGGGTGCTCATGATACTCATCGGCCTCCTCAACAGGCTTCGAGGCTTCATGTTCTCACTCTTCCAACTCCTTTGAGATTTGCATAGTGGCCTCCATAGTTGGTGGCCCTGTCGGCGATTGTGAAGGTTGAGCCGTTGCAAGGACCTGAGCAAGGGTTGATTGGAGAGTTGGATCCATTAGGATCTGGGAGAGCTCAGGGGGAAGGTTTTGCATATGTTGTGTAAGAGTCTCGGGCATAGTGGCAATGGGAATAGGCGATGTTATGGTTTCCAGAGGAAGTGATGTGATTGGTAACATAGTAGCAGAGGAGGGGAGAGAAGTCATAGCGGAAGATGAGTCAACAATTATCACAGACTCAGCTAGAGGTGAAGGGGCAAGGTGTACAGAAATGTCCACTGCCAGTCGAGATGAAGTGACCATTGCCAAGGAGGTGGGTGGTACAATAGGAGGAGTAGGGAGAGCCAAGGGAGGCTATAATTCTGTCGCACCCACCACTTGGTTGATCCTTTTGGGAGATGAGCCTCCCGTTTCTTTCTTTTCTTGGCCCTTCGGATCTGGAGACTGCACGGTCTCCGTTCCTTTCCTTTTCTAGGACCTGGTGACTAGAGGAGACTTGGAGGTCTCGCCAGTTGACGTGGTGGCAGCGACATCCTCCGTGACACTCGGCTCACTTTTGAGCCCCTCACAGGTCAGGACTACCCCTTGCCGCTTTAGATGTGCCACCTACCCATCGATCCACTCCTTGGTATGAGTTATAATCAGCTAGGTTATGGTGTCCAGGTCATCGACCTCTTGTTCATCCCAGTCAATTGATGGTATTGGTAGGTTGGCAACCACCGGGTACCTCGGATGCATGATTGTGGACTCATCCTCCTTGACTTGGTCCGGCCCCAGGAATGGTTGCACCCTTCTTAGGAACTGCACAGTCATGTGCATGTAGTGACTTGCATGCACCTCCTTGTTGTCCTGGCAGTCAACAGAAATCCTCAATGTGATACTGATGGGCATAGGCCAGCCCCAATGCTTTCCTTACGTGGCCATGTGGATCCATCCGTGGGCGAGCGGTGTGCCAATTGAAATGGTACTCCTTGAGCTCCTTCTCGGAGTTACTGGCTCATTATGATGTCTACAATCGATACATGCCCTGGCCAAGGGTCATGGGGTAGGAGATCCCCGCTATATGGTTGTTACTGAAGATTGCCTAGATGTGTTGGAGTTGTCAAGAAAGCTCCAGGAGGATGATTCTGTCATTGGGGTATTGAGGCAATCTATTCGGCCTTTCAGGGAAGCCCTAGGCCCGGATGTACGTAAACTTAGGATACTGGATGAACAGAAAAGCATATTGCTTCAAAAGGGCCCTGGCACTATGGGAGACCCTCCTCTCGAAGTCCCCGGCAATCAACCTGATGATATGACCAATGAAGGTGTCATTAACCCTACAATAGTCTTCTTTGAAGTTGCGGTACTGGAGCTACAGATATTTGTCATAAGCTTTAAGTCCTCGCTTCTGCCCCTGATCGGGGGCCACAAACAACCCGTTGTACTGCCTTTAATCTGCCAGGGAGTAGACGAGGTAGGAGGTCATGTAGAATTTAGAACTCTTCTTTACATTAACAAACTGCTCATGGAAGCAGTTGCTTATGATCCCTCCCCAGTAGAATGAAACCTTGGTTGTAACATCCTCATTTCCCCACAGGATCTACTTAATATAGTACGCCATCCACTCCTGGAAGTAGGAGGCCATTGGAAGACCCATGACCCTGCTCAACAAGGTTACCAGGTCATGGTAATCCTTGTGGAAATCGCTACGGAAGAGCTCCTGGGGAACCTTCGCAGCGCTGCCCCATTTTTCCTTAAGCCAATGTAGATTTATTGACTTCTTGCATCCTGCTGGGTTAGCATCCCACGCCACCTGGCATTCTTCTAATGCGAGGACCTCCATCTGTTGGAATGTGGGAATGTGGAATGTCTTGGTGATCCCTTCTGGCGACATATCTGCGAGAATGTTTCCCTCCTTATCCATAATTGTTTTGGTATCTATCTGATTGGCTTCTCAGCAAGTCATGACTAATTTGGGTGCCATGAGAGATGGGGGGAAACTGGCAGCCTTGGCTATTCCACTCTGCCTTATCAATCTGGCATTTTTCGTTGTCGGGTTGACCCTGACTCTCTGAGTGAATTCATCTATATCTAATAGGCCAATGTTGGTGTCGGTGATTTCCTTCCAGTCGCTTGTGACCTTTGAGTGGAGTGGCTCACCCTAGAACTGGTACTTCATTTGATCTTTGTCTTCTTTTCCCCGAGGGGTCCTTCTTGACTTCTTACCCATATCCTTCTCAGCGGATGCCCCTGAAGTTCCTGCACCTGATTCCATATATTCTGCAAGCAAGGGCAAAGTCAGCACAATATATTATCAAAAGCATTCATGTTACTCCAATTCTCGAAAACATCTACTTTAAATAATCAATCAAGCATATCATGGATTTTATCTCTAGACATTATTGATCTTTGTTTCAGGGCATTCAGACAATCCGAGCCCAGAGGGCTGGACTTCCTTGGTAGAAATGTTGTCTGGAAGGGAAAATGCAACAGAAAGCTCCCAGAGACTTTCTTTGGTCACATTTAAATGTTTCAAGAGGTTCACAACAAAAAGGACCCAAAATCAGCACGTGGGTCGAAGTTAGATTCTAGATTTGGGCTTGTTAGGATTGATTTAAGGGGGCTCGGAGGTCTCAAGCCAGAAAGCTATCGGGGGATGGCAGTCTAGAGAGGAAAATAGCTAACAGAAATTTGAGGATGGAAGTCCGGGGCCCAGTGGGGTAAAGCACGGCTGGCATATGCTACTTCATTTTTGAGGGCTCGAGTCGGCGACACAGGGATGGCGAGTGAACTTCGGCGTTTGTGACAACAAACACCCGATGGAAGTCCGGGAGGGGAAGCCTATCAACATGAGTTTTTCACTTAAGTTCAGCGGCAAGTGGCATGGCGGAGCTTGGAGGTTGGGGCGCCAAGCAGCATTTTTGTTAGAAATGGTGGGCGAGGGCGGGAGTTTTGGGCAACAGAGCCTGGCGAGCAGAAAGTTGTTCAAAGTTTCGACGAGATTTCACGATGAACGGTGATCCGAGGCCTAGCAGTCGGAAGGACGAGGTGAAATTTCCCCAATGGCAGGAGAGCGATGGACTTCTGAGAATGGAAGTTTGGGCACTGGGGCCCGGGGGCGCATCAGTCACAGACGCGAAAACACAAGCCAACAGTAGGGCAAAGGTCAAGGTCTGGAAGCCAGATATGATGATAATGAGATAATAATAATGATATGATGATGACCCTTACTGTTTATGCAGGAAAATTTAGCTATATGCAACTATATACAAATTAGAACATTGATCAAATATACACTAAAGCATATATAAATGGTTAATGTACTAATAGGAAAGTGTGAAAAATGGAAGGTATAAGACAAGATATGTAGGATGGATGGATATGAGGAAGGATTATGTAGTGTTGTAAATTGTCATCCCTGACAATTTCACATAGGCCCAATTGTGCTCCTAAATTATCGATTTTATGATCATCTTTGGAAAATCAAACTTAAACTTGGAGTTAGTATTTATTATTCATTTACTGACACTCAAAGGCTCAAAATGGGTCTAGACTAGGTTGCTAGCATCCTTCTCTAGCTTATTTTGGCTCCAATTTAAATATGTCAATGTCATCATTTTAACATTTAGAAATTTGAATTCATTTATTAGTTGTCAGTAATTAATTTGTTGGAAATTAAAGAAATGGATATAAATACATGAATTTTTCACCATTTGAAATCCTAGAAAATCAATTGAGAAATTGAGCATCCTAAAAAGGCAGTCAAGACAGATTCAAGGGTAGGATTAGCAACATTATTCTAGTTCTTTCATCACTCAAGATCATATTTTTAAGACATTAGGAAGAAGGAAAAAATTATGGATAAGGATCTATTATTATCAATCATGCCATTTTTATGAAGATTTATGAGTTATCATGATGCAAGAACATCCAAGGGTACCAAGAAATCCTATACAACCAAAAATATTTTAAAGTTGTATGCTTGTGTTTTGTTTTGATTTTTGGTTGCAGGCTCAAACTATTTTAAATCTTCAACTCCTCCAGCATAGTAAAGTTTGATGTCAAGATTTTAAAAATCAATTAATTAATTGATTGATTTTCTAATTGTTTTAAAATGTTTGGAAAGTGTTAATTTTTCCAAAAATGAAAAACTTACATGCCCAAGCTTGTGAGTGGAAATTTATTGTAAAATCACAACTTCATTCAAAAAAAAATGAAATTGCATTTTGTTGGAGGATTGGAATGATGGACATTGATGGCATGGAGAGAGTCAATGTAAGGTAGGAAGATAATTTTTGAATGGATGTTGAATGCACATGTCAGGAAGAGGCAACCCATGTCCAAGAAGGAATAATAAGCAATCTTGATGTTTGGCTAGTATTTTGGGTAGAAGAAGATTCCCTAGGGTCGTAAAATGGACATGACTTTCGTATATGATAAAAAAAATCAATAATTTTAGAATAATTTGGAAAGGTGGGAATGAGGCACACAAAACCCACAAACGGTTTTAGAAGATTCAAAACAATGAGGGAGCAAAGATAGACAAAATGTGACGGGTTTTAGAAGATAAGATGAAAAGAAGAGGACAGTGTGGAGTTCAAGAGAAATGTGTAGAGATTTTGGAGGAAAGGTTTGAAGAGTTTTTGGGTAGTGAAAGGAAGCTATAGGAAGATCCTATTGAGAAAATTTTAATCCTTGATGGATTGAGAAAATTTTGTAATTGTTTCTATGAAAATGAAAGAAGATTTAGTTTTGAATTAATGATTTTTCTCTTTCTTGGTCATCATGATTGTACAAGTTTGTGTATGGAATGATTTTTATTTGTTGCAATAGAGATATATTGCATTGTGTTTTGTAAGAAAAAATATTCCTCTTTCATCATATCCTCTACATGCTAGCTAAAACAATCTATTGTGTTTTGTTGACTAACCTCTTGCAGGTCTATCAAGCAATCCAAGGGTCCATCAATAAAAAAATTTAGTGACTTATGCTGTGAACATCACACCAACAAGGGTTTTATGCCTAAGGTAACATCAAGTCCATTTTTCATTTTTCATTTCAGTCAATTATTATTATTTTAGGCTCTACCTGACCTAGGTAATATTCCATCTTGACTATCATCATTTGTTGTATGTGGAGGTGGAAACACCAAAATGGGTTTTGACTTAGGAAATAACCTATATAACATAACCATTCCACCCATTTTTGTGTGTGTAGGTCAAATCTAGAAATTTCATCAGGAGATGGTCACAAGAAACATAGTGTTGACTATAACACATCATCTAAGATTTATAAATCCCAAAAAGGTAGCATCTTAGGTCTAAGGTTCCCATGCCCCTATCCTTGCAAATCAATTCCTCAAATTTTAATCACAGGTTCCTCTTTGTATCTCATTCTCATATCTTCAATTGTTTTGTTTATTTTTCATTTTCTTTTGTGTGATAAATTATCATTTATATCTAGGTTTTATGTCAAATATGCTTGTTAAAACACACATTAAACTTATCCTTTTTACAACTCAAAAAGATACAAACCCTAAGAGATTGGATCTCCCTTGTGGCAGTAGGCTAATAATCAACCCTACTTGGTTTTGTGTCCAAATGTGGAATCATGTAAAAATAAGTTATTCCTACTTGTATATAGGTTCAATTTTCCTACTCTACATTTTGGTTAACCCTATTGGAAACACAAGGTAGACAAATGAGAGGGGGGGTGAATCAGTTGTCCTAGAAATTTAAAACTTATTAACTTTATCAAGCTTATTCTCAGATCTGATTATTAACCATGAAAGAATAAATCATCAACACATCAAAAACACACATAACACCAAAGATTATTAATGTGAATCAACCAAGGTCGGCCACAGCTTAGTGAAGACCCAATTCAACATCTCCAACATGAAAAAAATTCAATTAATTACTCCTCAAAGATCCACAACACGCTACAAACACCATGTCATCCAAGAACATAAAAAACATGAACACGCAAGAGAAAATATTAGATCACGAGCACAATGATCAATGCAGATGTACTTCAAAGATAGAGCATGATATAGAAACATCCAAAAACATCATGAATCACCAGAGAAGCATCCGCAACAACTAAACTAACTAAAATCGCAACATCTTCTATCAGTAAGACCAACTAAAGCAATAGAAAAACTATCAAAATATAAATCTTCACATGGATCTTTGAAACTCAACATGGATAAACTAGATGCAATCATAAATAGACCCTTTATTCCACAACCTCTAATCATCAATGTATTGAACTTCACTTCACCACTAACAACTTGCAACTCATTCCATTTCAATTTTCTTAATATCCTCGACATATAGAACTTATAATGGATTAAAGCTAATAGTGTTGACATCAATGACAACCACATATCAGCAACACAACCACAACATCCAACAGTCTCCCTCCTTTGGCATTGATGGAAAAACATGATGTGAAAAACATTGTCAATGCAACTAACTCTTGACACTTACTCCCCCTTAGATTCTGACTCATTTTCTCCTCAACTCTTCCACATGATCTTCTCCCCCTTTGACATCAATGAAAAAGATATCTAAGCACCACAAAAACTTTGAACCACAAATATGAACATTTGAATCATCTGACTACTCCCCTTGAGTAGTAGCCACCACAACATCAATTTGGATCAAGATATGACTATGAAATTCACAGACTGATCCAATGTAATGCATCCTTAGTTCTAATTAGGAGGGGTAATCACCCCTAACTTCCCTTTGAGATACTCAAAAGTATCCATAGGCAATGGTTTGGTAAATATGTCTACAATTTTCTCCTTAGTAGGCACATACTCTAGTCTGACTTCCTTTTCACTCACCTTTTCTCTCAAAAAGTGAAACTTAATAGATATATGATTTGTCTTTGAATGCAGCACTAGATTCTTAGAAATGTTAATAGCACTTGAATTATCACATAATATAGCAATAGGCTCATTATACACAACTCTAACATCCTTCAACATCTACTTCATCCACAAGACTTGAGTACAATTGTTAGCAGCAGCAATGTATTCATCCTCTACAATAGATAAAGAAATGGCATTTTTCTTCTTACTTAACCATGAAATCAGCTTTCTTACCCAAGAAAAATGCTCCACCACTAGTAATTTTCTTGTCATTTACATCTCATGCCCAATCACCATCAGTAAAGGCACTCAAAGTAAGATCATCATCTTTAGGATACCACAGGCCAAAGTCAATTGTTCCCTTCAAGTATCTAAAAATTCTCTTCACAGTAGTCACATGAGATTCCTTTGGATCAACCTGAAATCTTGCAACAATACATACAACATTCATGATATCAAGCCTAGTTTAAGTCAAATACAACAATCCACCAATCATTGATTTGTATCTAGTCTGATTTTCCTTTAGAGAATCATCATCTATTGTCAACTTACACCCAGTCACCATGGGTGTACCACCTGGCTTTGAATCTTCCATATTTAATTTCTTCAACAATTATTTCACATACTTGGACTGAGATATAAAGATACCTTTGTCTAACTGAGTAATTTTTCAATCCCAAAAAAAAATCATCTCTCCAATCATTAGCATCTCAAACTCACTTTTCATCTCATTAGCAAACTTCATGCACAAGCTATCTCCTCCAAAAATGATGTCATCAACAAAAAATTCCATAATTAAATCTTTATCATCATTCTTGAAATACAAATTACTGTCAGCACTACTTTGATAAATCTAAGTTTTATCAAATACTTGTCTAATCTGGCATACCATGCTCTAGGGGCTCACTTGATTCCATACAATGCTTTCTTCAACCGACACGCCATATCTCCCTTATCAATCAACTAAAATCCATCAAGTTTGATCTGGAGGATATTTTCCAAAAATTGAAGTCTCTCAATTCTCTCCAAAATTGGCATCATCAGGAAGAGATCAAAATTATGACTGCAATGCAACTCGAATACAGTCAAACAAAGCTACGAAGTCTAAGATATGCTCAGTCAAACCTTGGTCAACCCTAGGCCTAGAATAGAGAAAAAAGGGTCAAAATTGACATCATAAAAACTGTTCAAATTCAATATCATTGCGAACAGCTTATCAAGAGATTTTCAACAACGTTCGTTTCACGTGAATCAGAGTTTGTTTGCACTAGCTACAACTAGTCAAAGTTTGCATAGCAGGTTGACTCTTGACCATGCAAACGCTAACATCAGCATGCTGACTTGTCAGTCTATACGGTATGGACAATGAATGGACCACTTAGACCACGACACATGGCATCTACATCATCTTGTATAGACCAATCATTGATGGACATGTGTCATCCGTACACCACGTCAGCAACCTCATCATCAACCCAATCAACATACACATCATCACCATGTCGGTGGACACGTCAGTGCATTGTCAGCGGACACATGGGCTTCATCAATGAATTAGGCTTCACCATGTGGCACCTCCTTGGCATACCATGTGGTCATCTCATTTCTCCTCCAGGGCATAGTTGGTTTGTTTTTTAAAAGGTTGTTGGGGGGATTTGATCGCCCCACCTCACTACTACCATACTGACCACTAACCATTGTGCCATAGCCAATGCACCTTTTTGATGTGTATAAAGTTAGAAAGTGGTTTCTAAAACAGACGGCATGGGGCTCGACCCCATAACCATGCGACAGCTAAAAGATCTAGCCACTAACGCGCCAACATATGACTTCAAGTATATTAAGGTTTTCAATTGGTTTTGTTAAGACTTTCAAAACTGTTTACCCACTATTTCAAAACTTCCCTCCAAATTTCAAAAAAAAAAATCCTTTTTAAGGATTAGTTATCACCTACTAAAACAAAATCCCGAATGTGAAAATTTAAAGGGCTTAAAAAAATTATATGGAATTTATTATAGATATTATGTAAATAAGGGGGGATTTTTATGTAAAAGTGGAGAGATAAGGTTGTTTTGAAAATCAATTGGTTATTAACCAAATTGATTAATTTTTTGTATAAAAAGGGGGGTTTTAGAGGTTTGAGGACATTCATTTTTCATTTAGGTATTGAAGACTTAAGAGAACTCTAGAGAGTTGAATTGTTGGTCCTATATGTCGAGAGAATGCTGGAATTCTATCCTGCTTGAATGGAAAAGCTTGTAGACAGTTGTAATGCCAAATTTTTGAAGATTTTAATTGGATTGTTCTACTCTTTGGAGAGGGGCCCAGAGATGTAGTTTTTCTTATGACGAACTCCATTATCAAGCTTTTTGCATTCTCTCTTTCTTGTCTCTCATTCTGAATTTCATCTTTTCATTATTGCATTAATTCAATTATGTTGTGGTGTTGATTTCATTTTAGTAAATTAAATTTTGAAACTGTAAACATTATGCATTCTTAAATAAATCATCTTAGATCCTAAAACAAATCAAGGTTGCTCAAAATAAACCTATTCTTCCAATTCACCATTTAGAAAAGTTGACTTGACATCCATCTAATAAACCTTATAGTTCTTGTAAGCAACATAGGCAAGAAATAATCTTACAGCTTCAATTCTAGCAACAGGGGAAAAAGTCTCTTCAAAATTAATTCCTTCCATCTGTGAATATCCTTTTCATACCAATCTTGCTTTGTTTCTAACCACTTCACCTTGCTCGTTCAATTTGTTTCTAAAGACCCATTTAGTTCCAGCGGAATTCTTATCCCTAGGTCTAGCAACAAGAATCCATGTATCATTCTTCTCAATCTGCTTTAGTTCCTCTTTCATTGCTTCAACCCAATGTTCATATTTACATGCTTCATTCACATTAGTAGGCTCATTCTTTGAAATAAAATAGTATTCTTCCACAATATTTCTCCTAGTCTGGACATCTTTGTTCTTATCACCAATAATTTGATCTTCTGAATGATTCAATCTTACATATCTCAGAGACTTCTTAGGATGTTCTTCACCTTCAGGCTCTTATGTTCTCTCTTTAGCAATTTCACTAGTTTCTTCTTCATCTTGCTTTTCTTGATTCACTGGAATGATTTTCACTTGATTTGTAGTCTAAACTTGCTTTGCTTTGTTTTTACTATCATTTTGATCATCAGAATCATATCCACATGTTCTGGATGGTTTAGCTATGTCCTCATCAACCTTGACATTTTCACTTTCAACCATTTTCCTCAATCTCTTATTGTAGCACCGATAGGCCTTTCTTTTAGTTGAATAACCCAGAGAGATACCTTCATCACTCCTAGCATCAAACTTTAGTATATCTTCATCTCTCCTGATATAACATTTTCTTCCAAATATCTTAAAATATTCAACCTTAGGAAGGGCATCACCAGATTCACTCAACTCAAAAGCAGTAAGCTTACCAACCAACATATCTCTAGTTACATTTGTTACAGTTTGGAGTTCTTCAATAGCACTAGCTTTGACTTTGTATGAATCAAGCAATGATCTAAGAACTTTAGCAACAATCTCTAATTCATCTATCTATCCACCAGCACATCTGACACAACACACAAGTTCATTCACTTTTTGTAGAAAAATAGTAATGTTCTCATCATCACCCATTCTCACGTTTTCATATTTCCCTTTTAGACTCTGAAACTTAGCAATCTTCACATTAGTATCACCTTCATACAAGGTTTCCAACTTTTTCCAAATCTCATAAGCAGTCTTCAGATCCATAACATTTGTCATCTCAGAATCAGTCAAAGCACCCAATAATGCTTCCTTAGCCCTTATATTGTACTCAACATCTCTAATCTCAGCAGTACTAGTAGGATCATTTTGAGGAATAACATACCTATTTCTTTTAATGCTCTAGTAGGGTTCACCAATGCATCTTAGATGGCATTCCATTCTAGTATTCCATAGAGAATAATTTATTCCATCAAATCTTGGACTATCCTTCTTGTATGTCACCATCCCGAATCACCTCAAGATGTTAAACTTCTTCCAAGGAACCTAATATAATACCAATTGTTGGAAAAAAAAGGAAAACAACTAAAAGGGGGGAGTGAATCAGCTATTCCATAAATTTAAAACTTATTAATTTTATCAAGCTTATTCGTAGATCTGATTATTAACCATCAAAGCATAAATCATCAACACATCAAAAACACACATAACACCAAAGATTATTAATGTGAATCAACCAAGGTTGGACACAACTTAGTGAAGACTCAATTCAACATCTCCAACATGAGAACACTTCAATTAATTACTCCTCAAAGATCCACAATATGCTACAAACACCATGTCAGCCAAGAACATGAAAAACATGAACATGCAAGAGAAAATCTCGGATCACGAGCACAACGATCAGTGCAAACATGCAAAAAAGATAGAGCACAATCTAGAAAAATCCAAAAACATCATGAATCATTAGAGAAGCATCCACAGCAACTAAACTAACTAAAATCACAACATCTTCAATTAGTAACACCAACTAAAGCAACAAAAAAACTATTAGAATATAAATCTTCATAACTCGATCAAATCTTCATGTGCATCTCTGAAACTCAACATGGATAAACTAGATAGACTAAAAAATACACCCTTTATTCCATAACCTCTAATCATCAACGTATTGAACTCAACAATAGACTGAAATTCACTTCACCAATGACAACCTACAACTCATTCCGTTTCAATTTTCTCAATATCCTCAACATATACAGCTTGTAATGGATTAATGATAATAGTGTTGACATCAATGAAAACCACATATCAGAAACACAACCACAAAATCCAACAAACCCAACATATCCTGCACCTACAATATTTTTATTTTTATAGCATAAACTTTGAAAATTGATTCAAAACCTAGGTTATTTGAAGATCTTGTGGTTGATTTGCATTTGTTTCATTTCCAAAATTAGGCATTTGCACTCTTTGTTCAAAAAATATAAAAACATCTTGGTGAGTTCAATTTAGATTCAATTACATAATTTCAAATCTAATTAGGGCGTAGATCTAAGTTATTTCATTGAGAAGTCTGAGTACAATCTTAAGTTGTTATTTTTCAAAATTGCATGCATATTTTAGTAAAAAGTATTGAAAAATTAAAGATTGACAAATTGTTTTTTATTTCAAAAGATAAAAATTTACTCTTTTATCATTTTCGAGATAAATCAACATAGATAAAATATTTTAAATTTTTAAAATTATCATTTAAACATATTTCATTACTTCAAAAACATAAAATTTTATGCATGTGTATACTTCACATAGAAAAAGTATAATTTCATGCATTTCTAACAATCTAATTACTTTTAGACTTGAACATGTGTAACATCAGACTCTCAGCCATTATAGTTGGTTTCAAGATTCTAAAAATGCTAAAATATTAGCTCTCTGGTTTAGGGTTCCCACACCCCTATCTAGTCAATTTGGTATAAAAATTTTATTTGAAATCCTATATGTGGTCTCTATTCAGATCTTCTTTTAGTTTTTTGAAATCAATACTACAATTATCTAAGTTTATTCGGTATTAGTAGTTTGATCCAGGGAACATGGAAAATGTTTTCTTTACAAAAGACTTGTTTTGTTATAATCAATGTCTTATTGTCACACTTTGTTAATCAATTTTAGGAACTTTTCCCACAAGCATGCAAAAAATAATTTTCTCTCTCCTCTTTTTGTATTTTTTCTTTGATCCATCTCCCAATATCTCTCCCACTTGTGAGGATATCTTGGTGCAAGAGGATTTAATCATTCATAATCATGTTTGTCCCTCTCCCAATATATCTCCTACTTTTGAGGGTATCTTGGTGCAAGAGGATACAATCATTAATACTTTACCTAATCTTCATGAAACTCATTTTTTTCCCTCTTCTAATATCTATCCTACTTGGGAATATATACGAGTCCAAGAGGATTCAATCAATGATAATAATATAGATGCATAAATGAATATTCAAAATTGACATTAGATTCCCCATCAATAGAAGATCATCAAGTAGTTAACTCAATTGAAAATATAAACCACAACTTATAATTATAACTTCTCTCATTGTTGGACCTCCTCCTAAACCTCCTCTCATCATAAGACCTCCTACAAATCAATATAAACCTCATGGAAATATCCTAAAATTTAGAAAGAAACTCACTCAAAGTAGTTATACATACCAAAATGTGTTGCAACAACCAAGTTATCATGAAATTTCTCACACATATAAAACTCAAAGTAACAAAAAGTCAAATCAAATTCCAACCTCCATTCCATGTACTCAACGATATTTCCCTCTCGCACCTCATATTCATCAACATAGTGGAAAAGAGTATGATATTGTTGAGAAACTTATACCAAGATCTTTATTTAGGAATTAATTCAAACTTCAGCTACATACTACAAGATTCTCCAAGAGAATTTACAAAATATTGATATCTCACCTTCTATTAAACCAAATGATGTAGCATCCTTGTTTGATTGTATGTAGGAAAAAAAGTTGGATATCACATTCCCTCAACATAAATTACCTCCACAAGGTCCAAAACCAACATCAAAATATAATGATATTGGTTACCATTAATAAAACAAGGGTTAGACATACTCTTATTGACAATAGATTAGGTCTTAATTTTGTAGCATTGATCTTTTAGATAAGCTTGGTGTGGATAACAATCTCGTAAAACTAGTTAATCTTTATATTCATGTCTTTTATAATGTTGGTGGGAAACTATTGGGGAAAATAAAACTACCCATTAAGGTAGCGCTCAAAACTTTGTCTACCCTTATCCATGTCATTCAAAATACTCTCATACAATATTCTTCTTGGTAGACTTGGATTCATGTCATGCAAGGAGTCTCATCTACTCTTCACCATGAGATAAAGTTTGAATATAGTAATACGATATATACTGTTAAAGAAGATGCAAAAAGTTATAATTTTCAAGTCAAAGTTGAGCATGAAACATAGAAAATGTGAAACCCTAATATTTGACCCTAGGGTTTAAGCACCTTTTTAAAATATTTTCATTAGAGATTTGAGGTGGTGGGAGTTTGATGGATTTGAATAAGATCTAGGACTGACTTACAACTAAAAAGGTGATTAAAAAACCATTGAACAAATCTAGGATGAATTTAGGAATGAAATTTAACAATCTAATTAGGCTAATAGTGTAAGTTACTATTTTGATGCATATATAGAAGACAAAAAAAATCATAGAAAAATTTATATAATTAAAATGAATAGACTACGACACTGTGCATCTGTGGTTCAAATATGGGGTTGAAAATGGAATACATGGGTTCCCAAGGCATGAGTTTCCTTGTAGTTATTTTTTAGATCTATCCTCTCAATCCTTTGATGTCATATCAGGGCCTTCTATCTCTACCTACAAATCTATCATATCACTATTGGATAATTTTTTAGTTAAGTTTCTATAAGTTGACAAGATGTAGGATCTTAATTGCAACAATGGAAAATGGGTCTTCAAACTTCCTTCAATCTCCTTTAAATATAAAACCCATGCATTCAAAGAGAGAGGAAGGGTTGTGTCATTTAGGGGCTTCCCTCAATCAAACCCCATGTTATTGTTTCCACTTCCACAATGGAAATTTCAATGATAAATGGATAAATGATACAAAGGAATGATTAATCAATAAAATTTTACAACTCACCACCCTACAATGGCTTCCTTGAAGGATTGAAGTCATGCACATCACTTCAAGTTCTTGGATCTTTCTTGCTTGAATGCTTGAATTGCTCGGAGACTTGCAACAAGGGTTAGCCTTCACAAACAATGATAACAAGTAAATAAGTTCACATAGGATTTTATAGGATACCTGGACCTTGAATTACTGCAATGAATCACTAAAAATATTCTATTGAATGCCCTTCACTTGCTCTTGACAATAATTTCTCCAATGACTTCTTGTTAGGTTTGAAATGATGCAATAACTAAATATTTATATGTATTCAATTTCCCACAAATTAAATCTTGATAGACTACTTTAGAAAAATTAATTGCAAATAATAAATTTCCATCACCAACATATTTGAATTTGGAGGGAAATTGGAGGAAACTCACAACTAGAGCATAAGTTTCTTGGCCCTATTTTCTATGGCTTTTAGTGTCAGAGAAAAGGTATTAGGTAAATTCACTTGTTTCTCACTTTCAAATCATCGGTAATAATTAAAAATGGGCCATATAATGAATAATTTAGGAAATTAGGTGCTCAATTAGGTCCAATAATTTAAGGGACAGAAAAAAAAATAAGGTGAAATTTCCAACGGTGACAATTTACAATGGTACATTTAAACCCCACTTTAGTGAGAGTATGAACTTATGCTCAAACACACACTAAACTAGAAAATATATGTCAAGAGGGGTCAAATTATCCAAATGTTTAAGAGATAGGATTAATAAGGATCTAGGGACAGTACACAAGCTCCTAGAATCCAATATCTGATGGCAACCCAACATAAGCACAAAGGAACACACAAATGTATGATATGCAACAAGGCAACATACATAAACATACATGTCAAAAACATTAAGAAAACACATAAAATAACATAATATATAAATGACAAGAAGATAAAAAATAAATACAATGCAAACATAATGCAAAAAAGAAGACACACAAAAGACAAAAAACACAAGGCTAGAACTAAAGGGATTCAAGTTGATAAGGCAAAGAGACTTGAATATTAACTTATCTCAGATACCAAATTTCATCCATTAAATAAATAAATTCTCCCATGAGGATTAGAAATTTGTGCAATTTCACATCACTTATGAGCCACATAGATCTACTAGCTATCAAGCTATGTTATGCTAGGTGTCCATGCAATATGATGGGTTTCACAAGGCTATCAAGGTGTGTTATGTTAAACACTCACGAAACACATGGATCTACTAGCAAGAAAAATGTGTTATGCTAGGTGGCCATGTTAAAATGGGTTCTCAAGTTCATGACTCAACAAGCTCTATTATGTTGAATCTAAAACTATCTTGTAAAATCTCACTTTAGAGAGCACATAAAACTCACCTCAATAGGGTGCATAAATTTTAACATCATCATGAGGAATGAAAAAAATTCACCTTAGGAGGTGTACAAATTTTAATGTCATGGGGGACAAACAAGACTCACCTAAGGGGGTGCACAAGGTTTAACATCATGGGGGATGAAAAAACTCACCTTAAGGGGTGCATAAATGATGATAGGATAAGGATAAAAACTTAATGGGTGTTGTAACAACACAACAAGAAAAGGTTATTTACAAAAAAAAGGTCTTTTCTAAATACATGAAATGTCACACCTTATAGAATATCATGCATGACATCACCACCAAGGGAGGGCTAGTCATGGAATATAAACTCACACCTTAGGGAATACTAGACATAAAATTTCCAAAAAGGGGAACATCATATTTCAAGAAAGGTCACACTCTTAAGGGATATCAATCCTAATATCACAACCAAAGATACACTCACATAGATCAAGAAGCACACACTTTGACTGACAAGGTCACACTTCCTAGGAGATGTATGCTATAATCACTAAGAAGGGACCATTTATTATGCAAATAATTAACTAAAGACTATATTCCCCCCTTGAAATGTTAGTGACCTTGCTACACTAATGTTTTAAAGAGATGCAAATGAATCCCTTGCTAGAAGGAATACACCTAACAAAATTCTAGCTAACCCCTTGCCCCCAAGTGTAGGGACAAAGGTGAGCCAAGATGGATGGCATATTGCTCATTGCAATATGAATTATGTTTGCATAAAAATTAATTTATACCCCCAATGCATGTTAGTGACTTTTCTTATACTGCAACTACCACATGCCAAGGAGTAGAAACTATTGTTATTTGTCTCTTGTATGATTAAGTGAATGTATCTTGTTGTTTCCTGAATGTTGGTATCTATGGGGACACATATACCTTGTTCTTTTACATCACATCCTTTTCCATTATAGCCTAATTATTTAAAAATTTCATAACCTTTTCCATAAATGACTTTCATTTCTTTCAAAGAAGGTGGTTTTTAATATCAATTTCATCATATGTGGATACATAAATTTTGTTTTCCTCTTTTCTAGAAGTTGTAGATTATTTTTATGATTCAATGATAGATTGTGTTGATACCATTGTGTCTTCTCTCTCTTTTCCTAATTTCTATTGTGTGATCTTATATTCTCCAATGAATGTATAAGTTTGAGATATAATGAGCCATAATCATCATCTAATAATTTTGTGATCAATAAAAAACACTAATATTTATCCTCAACTTGTAAAGGTTCCACTTTTGTAGTTGGTGTTAATGTTCTAAGAGGATTCTTCATTCCTATTTCAGTTTGTAAATAATCTTCATATTTTGGATCATCTTTTATCATGTAAACCTTATTATTATAAGTGAATTTCATTAAATAGTGAAGTCTTGAAGGCACTCCATTCATTCCATGAATCAATGGTCTACCCAAAACAAAATTATATAAAAAATTATGGGTCATGACATGGATGGGAGTTTGCAACAAAACCTTACTAGCTTTAACAGGTAATGTTATTACACCAAGTGGTTGTCTTCCCACATTATCAAAACCATAAATAGACAAATCAACTAGTTGGATTTTAGTCTTGTCTACTCCATTTTTTTTCTAAAAGGTTAACACTACAAACATTAATCCCTGAACAATTATCAATAAAGATTCACCTAATCCCAATCTTGTTAATACTACCTGGTATCATCAAGGAATCATTTTGTTTTTGTGTTTCTAAAGGGGGTAATCATTTCAATGAAAGAAAATATCCACATTTCCCAAATTCATACCCTCAATTAAAGTTGCTACATCTGTTGGTTGTGCACTAGGAGGGATGACAACTTTTTGCAAATAATTTTTAAACATACCATGGTAAATAGGTGTATTTGAATCAAATCCCACAAGGATGTCCTAGCACTAGTGTTATGAAATTTCTCAACAAGATTAAATTTTTTACCATTATGCTAGAAAATGTTAATTAGATACACATGGGAGATATGCTTGAGGCAATGGAATGGATGTTAGAGGTTTTTTGGTTTCCTATTATTTCTAGTGTTATATATGTGAGCTACAAAATGATAACTTGGTTGATGTGACACATGATTACTAGTAAGTTATTTTTCAAAGCTTAGGATATGGCCATTAGGTTTAGGAGGTCCTATAATGAGAGGTGACTTAGGACTCCAATAATTGGAGAGCTTTTAGGAGGTCCAAAAGGATTTTTAGGAGGTCCAATAATCAAAGGAGAACTAATGGCCAATTGTGTGTTCATAACCTCAATGGATTTGACTTCTTATTGATGATCTTCTATTGAGGGGGGAACTATTGTCACCTTACTATATTTTTAAATAATTTTATCAATGATTTCATCCTCCTATGCCACAATATCTTCCCAAGTAGGAGAGGTATTAGGAGAGAAACAAACAAGATTCTCATGATGCTCAATGATTGGATTCTCTAACACCAAGATACCTTCTTTGCAAGTTGGTGAGGTGTTGAGAGAAGAAAAAATATGATTACCATGATTTTCCATGATTGCATCCTCTTGCACAAAAGCATCATCAAAAGTAGGGGAGATATTGGGTGATGAATGAAGAAGAGGAAAAGTTATATTAAGAAATTTGTCAATGATTTCATTCTCTTGCACAAAAATACTCTCACAATTAGGATAGATATTGGGAAAATGACTAAGATTCTTGTCAATGACTTCATTTTACTTCCTTATATTGTACTCATAAGTAGGGATATTATAATTATATAATCCATGTGTTTCCATATCAAAAACACATCTTTGAAAAGGAAACATTTTGCTACTTGGCTTATGTATCAAATGATCAAAATAAGATAGTTTTGTAGATAGAATTGAGAAACCAAAATTAGATCTAGATAGAGGACACTAAGGGAGATATATTAAAAAATTAAGAAAAAAATTGTAGGATAGACGTGCCCAAGGTGTTTGTGTCCTAGACAGGGTTTCAATAACTGTAATGTTTTACTATATAGGGTGTTGTTTAGGATTCCCAAATTCGAGTTCAAATAAGTTTGACAATAAATATTTTCCAAATTTTGTTGAATTTATGATTGTGAACTTAAGAATGTGAATGTGCAAAAAATTCCAATTTTGAAATGCAAAAATAGAATTTAGAAAGTAGAATCCTACACAGAACATAGAAATAGAGATCTAAGCCAAATTTTATTCAAAAAAAGTAGGATAGAGGCACCCATTGTGCCTATTTCCTAGAGAGGATTTTCAAAACTTCAAAGTTTGATTGTGTTTGTTATTGTTTAAGGTTCCCAAGTATTTGTACAGACAGGTTTGATAGTGAATATTTTTTTTAGATTTTGTTGATTTTATGACTATGAAATTGAAAAATGCAAGTGTGCAATAATGCTTAATTTGTATGAATAGAAAATGATAATTTTGAATTCAATTTTCAGATCTAAGAGGAAATAATTGATTGATTTCAAGCTATAAAAATTTTATAATGATGATTTGATGCAATTTTTCACTTTTTTTACCTAAATGAAATATGCTTAAATAGATGCAATGAATAATTTCACATATTTTAATGACCTAATGAATTTAATTTGAATGTAGATCTGATCTAAGATGACTGAAAAAAACTCTATTGTAACTTATAATGTAATATGATATGCAATTTTTTTTTGAATTTTGTGCCTTTTGTGATGCAGAAATAAACCCTAAATGAGAAATGCAAAATAGTGATGAAAAACCTAGATCTCGGGTGAATTATGGAAAATTGTAGAAGGTATTGTTGCCCAATTTTCAACTACGGGTTAGGTCAGTTGGGAAAATTATGTTTCAAAAGTTCTAAGGGGTCAGGTGGGTCATTTGCATCAAGGGTTAAATCATGTATCTAGTGCTAGGTCATGAGGAACACAATTTGGGAGCCTGCCTTGTTCAAGTTTGGCATGAAAATCCTCTAAGGAGAGAGTCGCCAAGACCTTCAGAATGTCTCATCGACTAAAAGGGATCTTGTTGAAAGGGAAGTAGGCTCGGCATGAAGTCTAGCCAATCACAAAGGTCACATCGAACAAAGGTCTCGGTGAGAGACGATATCTTTCACAAATGTCCAGCTGATAGGCCAAGGTCTCGGCGATAGCAAAGTAGTTCGGGGTGTCTCCCTGATAGTGAAGGCATCATCGCCAAGATATCCACCTTCGATAAAAGGTCTTACCAATCAAGTCGAGTCTCATCAAAGAAGGCAGTCTCAGCCTAAGGATGCAAGTATCAGTGAGGGGTCTCACCGAGATGGTGATGTCTCGCCAACCGAAGAAAAGGTAAACTCATCACCGAAATATGGGAGCTTCCCCACAAGGTCTCACCAAAAGCAGAGGGTCACCCCGATGCTATCCCAGCTTGCCAAAAGGAGGGTCAAGTCGCCAAGATGTCTCAGTGACTGGCCAAAGCTTCGCCGAGCGAAAGTGATATCGACATAGCATTTCCCTGAAAACCTAAAGTCTGATCGAAGAGATGTTTGAGCTTCACCATAGGTCCTACCGAATGTGGGGAGGTCTCCCAGACATTTTACATCAGTGTATCTCTCTGTCATCACAGTGATCTCTTGCCGATGCGGTGTAGTCTCAGCGACAGGAGGGGATATCAATATGACAAACAACCTCGCTATGAAGGCTCCCCGACTTGATAATGTCTCAGGGAAAGGAATGTGGAGCTCGGTAAAGCAAAGTGCATTCGGGGAGACACTAATAGACTCTCCCTGATAGGAAATGGAGCTTGGTAGGAGATGATGGTTTTGGCGAAAGCTAGAGGAATCACCATAATGTCTCGGTGAACAGAGATGGTCTCACCAAAAGATCAAGGGAGGCTCGATATGTGTTTGCCTTCGGCAAGAGTCTCACCGAAAATAGAAGACCTCACCAGGAAATTTTCACATTAGCACAAAGTCTTGCCAAAGTAAGAATGTCTCCCCAATAGTAAAAGGAGCTCGCCGAAGGATTTTTCCTTCGACATAAGTTTTAAGGAATGGGAGAGTCTTTCCAATAAAGGGAGCCTTTGGTGTAACATTCCAAGTTAGAAAATGGTCTTCCCAACTCAGTGATGTCTTGCCAACTAGTGAACAACTTGGTGAAAGAAGGGACCTCGGTGTGAGGTCTGGATGAAGAAAGGAAGTCTCAGCGACAAGAAATGCGGAGCTTGGGGTGACTAAAATGAGCTTGTTGAAAGGTCACATCAACCCAGTAGGGTCTTTCCGACATGGATGTGCTTGCCCAGACATGGGAAAAGTTCGCTATCAATTCTTCCCGAACACATGATCTCTTGTCGATAGCAATGGAATTGCCGAATAAAGCGGTATCAATGTGACTCAGTGGCACTCGATGTAACTTCAGACCAATGTCAATTATCTTGCTGATGTTCTGGTGATATCAACATGACTTCTAAGCTTGCTAGGATGTCTCACCAACTGTCACATGCTATGTCGATAACTTCAAGGGGCATAATCGCATCGATGAGATACTTCTAGTGTCTCACCGAGATGCGATTCTGACTAAAAGAGCTCTTGACCATAGTGGAACCCATGTGGAATGTGCCCAACCAATCATAGAAGGCCAAAAGCAAGCCGTGGTAGTCTAACCAGGAGGAAGAATATCAACTGAATGAAAATCAATGTGTATATGTTCTAAACTCAGGGACATTCAATGCAGCTCTTCGGCAGAGGATTCAAAGATGGACACGAGGATCAGGAATGAATGCAGTAGCTGTGAAAGATCTGAGGGCTTCTCCAAGATGTTTCTTCACCGACATACGAAACAAAGACACGCAGGAATGCAGCATTAAATTCAATCTAAAGATCTAAGGAAAGATCTATCTTGAAGGGAGATATTTTTGTAAGCCCTAAGGGGCCAACACTCTTTTGTATATAAGGCATTTTTTTGCCTTTTTGTAAATAGTTCGAGTCATGCATCCAGAAGAGTTAGAGATTTTTATCTATCCTTCCTCAGCTGATGTATACTTTGTAACCCAACTAAAATCTAGAATGCAAAACAAAGTTCACCTCAAAAGCAAGTATTAATACTACTCTCTTTTTTGTATTTTAGCTTATACAAGGTTTTCAACTGTGTATTTCAAAATCTGTATTCATACCTTAAGGCTGTGAAATTAATCTTTCCTTCCTAAGATACATTTGTAGATTAAGCCTTTTGAGGATTATGCATAAGACTAAAATGATTATGTTGAGTAAGTAAAACAATTGCAGTTAAGTTTTCTCAGTGTGTCTGCATCTTGTTTTCATTTCATGATTTCTTGTCAATTTTGTGTATCACCATAGGAATAGTTCAGTTTAGTTTCATTTTGTATACACTCCTCCCTTTACCTCACAAATATCATTAGTTTAGGTGATACCCAAAGGAAGTCGGCCTTCTCCGGAGGTTCATTTCAACTTCAGGTGACCCACAGCCTTGAAATGATCCCATTTTTCACTAGAAAGCCTAGTTTCATAACTTCACATAGGGTGCATTTCTAGGTGACAATAGTTTCTGGCACACCCGGTGGGATAGAAAATAGATTGAACTGCTAGTTTAGTATCCAACCGGATAGTCTCAGACTTCATAGAAGTCATTTGGCATACTTGGTGACTCCATAAGAAAGGAAGAACTCTAGAAATCAGTGCCTTCTATAGTTTATGAGAATAGTTCAGATAAGAAGTAGCTCAAGTCCTTTCAAATATTTGCAGATGTCATCACCAAGAAGACAAGGCAGAGCAACAGAGAGGAGAGGAACAACAATTGTCTATTATAGAAGAACTCATTCTACTCCTCCATCTTTGGGATCTCATTTTGTTGTAATAGTAAATCCACCTCAGCCACCTCCAATGGCCGCTCCAAGGAATTAACCCTTTGTTGCTTTTAATGGAGGGAGCCCACTGAATTTAGCACAACACAATGACATTTTGATGGTGGCCTTAAAGATTCTGGCAACTTTAACAGGGGAAGATCAAACTACTCCAATTGAACACATGCGAGATGTGGTTTCGTTATGTGGATTCCATCACATAACTCAAAAGGATGTTGCTGTAAGATTACTGGTTGCTTCACTAAAAGGAAGAGCTATGCAATGGTATAGGGGATTAGCAGTAGGTTCAATTGCAACTTGGGATGAATTTGGAGACAAGCTGCACAAGAATTTCAGGACAGGTCTGATAACTTGTCTCTATTGGAACAATTAACTACAATTAAGAGGGCTCCACAAGAGTAGATGAATGACTTCAACTTCATATTTCAAAGAACTTGGGATAGAATCCCTACAACGGTGAGGCCTTCACCTGAATATGCCTTCTTGTATTATCTTAGAGCTATAAACAGTGATATCTCAGTTATGATACAATCAATGGGGGGTGTTTCTCTACCAGACGCATTTGAAGTAGCAATCAAAGCTGAAAACAACCTAATACAGGCTGGTAAACTTTCTCCTAGGCCACCAATGCCTATATTCCTAAAGATTCATACAAATATTCCCTTGCAAGTACCTCTTTTTGCACCTTTTCCATCTATTCCAGCTATTGTAATACAAGAAGGTATTGTTTCAAGCTCTCCAAATGAGTTACAAGAGATCAAAAGTTTATTATAAACTTTTGGAAATAAAATTGTCAGCTTGGAAAATCAACAATCATATAGTAAGCCTTATCAACAGCAGAATCCAAGTTAGCAACAAGCATATCAAGGTGGTAGACAAGCCTACCAGGGAAATTACCAGCGCCCAATACAAAATGTGAACACAAGACCTTTTCAGGCCTATGCTCCAGCATCTATTAGTGTGGTCAAGGACCTAGTTCCTATTCAAAATAACTTAGCAATAGATTATGAGTGGTGTTACCCCTATAACCAACCTCACAATCAAGCCACTTGCTCAAATGGACTTATCAATTAGGAATTGATGGTACAAAATACATCAAGCTTACAATATCATGCACTTAATGAGTCATCTCCACGACACCAAGATCAGTTGGCAAATGATGCTACTCTACTTAACTAGCAAGGTGAAGAATTTTGTGGATTAAATGTAGATAATTCTCCAGTAGCAGCTAACACCAGGGCAAAGAAGAGAGCATTTGAGCTTGATCAAGTAGCTGATAAAGAAAAGGTAGCAAATGTAGAACCATCTACACCTCGAGTGACCCCTATTTGGAAAAAAAATCAACTCTCGGTCAAGGAGTAGCCACACTTGCAAGCTAATCATACTGGAATAAAGGTACATTCTAAAGTAAACCCAACTGTGCCTTACAATATCCTTGATAATATGAAGAAAATGAATGTTACAATGTCTATGTGGGACTCATTAGCCATCCCAGGTCAAAAGGATATGTTACAGTCAGCCTTATCAAGTTTGAAAATGTCTGATGAATCTGAGTCCCCAATAGGTCAGGTTAGAGTTGTGTTAACAAGTAATCCTCATGGAAATGATCAACAACCTGGCATGGAGATTGGAAAAGGAGTTAAACCACCTCCTTTTTATGTATTAGTAATCATAGGTGACAAGTTGGTTCATAACTGTATGGTAGATAGTGGAGCTACTAGCTATGTGATGCCAAAGCAGATTACTGGCAAGCTTGGACTCAAGTATCAACCTTTAGAGAAGGAAGTAATTCAATTGGATGGTACCTCTATCAATACATTGAATATTATTAAGGATTTTAGTCTCACCCTTCATGCTTGTCCTAATTTTTCAGTTCCCCAAGACATATGTGTCATAGACCTTCCACTTTTCTTCTCACTATGCCTATCAAGAGACTTTATAGCCAAGATAGGTGGTTACATATCAGATGATTGGTCACACATGCTATTTAGAACAAGATATGGAACTAAGGTTACCATTAAATGTGAAAGGTTGGCCAAAGACCACATTGAGCCATATAATCCAAGTCCCATCAATGTTGCTCTTGTTGCTGTAGACACAAATTGTGTCGTTTTCACTGACAGTGAGCTGGCTGCTACTCAAGAGCTTCAAGCAGAAGTTGTCCCTGATACATTGTTACATGAGTGGGTGGTTGAAAATGTGTTGGAAAATCCTGAGGATCTCATTCAAGATGTTGGTATGGGTAACTATGTCATTCTTGAGCCTGACGCAGAGATTCCAAACTTAGAGAAAGATGCAGATCAGTTGCTACAACCACAAAGTGGACTTTGGGAGATGTTCTTCGATGGTTCCAGGAGCAAGAATGGAGTAGGAGGAGGTAAAATGCTTGTATCTCCATAGGGTGACAGGTATTACTCTGCTTTCTATTCTTTTGCATGTTCTAATAATATTGCTGAGTATGAGGGCCTTATTCAAGGTCTTGAGTGGGAAAGGAAGAGAGGAATCACCCACTTGAAAGCATATGGGGACAATGAATTAATTGTCAATCAAGTAAGAGGCTTGAATGTAGCTAAAAATGAGATGCTAAATTCTTATAGAAATAGAGTGTGGAATATGATTGAGGAGTTTGAGGCCTTCAACTTAGTATCTATTCCAAGGAACCAGAACAAACATGCTAATAGGCTTGCAGCCATTGGGGCACAGTTTGATATCCCAGGTGACATTAGAAAAGAGAAAGTGCAGTAGTATGTAAAGGTTGTAGTTAGGCCATCAATTCCTGATAACAACATTCACTGGTAGGTTTTTGACAGCGATGAGTAGATTCTTTCCTTTTTGCTCAAAGAAGACCGGTTCATCATGGTGAATCAAGCAAAACTTAAGCAAATGCATGACGATCAAGTCATACAGCTAAGGACAAATAAGTTACCCAAAGGCCTTGTCACCTTAGAGTTGATTTTCAGTACTGATGATCAGCTTAAAAAGGGTAAAGATGGCTTGCAAATCAGACAAGCGCATTATGAAGAACTGGATATTTTCAAAGGTAAACTCCTTAAGATAGGAAAAATATGTTCACATGAAGATAAACAATCTTTTATTGCTCTATGCCAAGAATTTCATGATGTCTTTTCTTGGGAATACTCAGATTTGAGATGGTTTTCTCCCCATATTGCTTAGCACACAATTAAATTAGAACCTAATGCTAAGCCAGTAAGATAGAAACAAAGGCCCTTGAATCCTAAGCTTGAGCCCTTAATGATTAAAGAGCTAACTAAACTAGTTGAGGGAGGTATCATCTTTCCTATCAAACACACTTCATGGGTTTCTAACCTTGTTCCGATTAGGAAAAAAAGTGGTGAAATAAGGCTTTGTGTAGACTTTAGGGATCTTAACCGAGCATCGTTGAAATATCACTACCCGCTATCCTCTATGGAACAAATCTTACAAGAAGTTGTTGGTTCTAAAAGATTTTCCTTATTAGATGGTTTTTCAGGGTATAATCAGGTGCTAGTTAAGGAGGAAGATTAGTTCAAAACTGCTTTTACAACTAAGTGGGTCACCATGGCATACAAAAGGATTCCTTTTGGTTTATCTAATGTTGGTGCCACATTTCAGAGGGCCATGGACATGGCGTTCCAAATTTTGATCAACAAGATTATGCTAATTTATTTGGATGACATTACAATTTATTCTAAGAATGCTGATGAACATTTGTCACACCTTAAGCAAGTTTTCAAAAAATGCAGAGAGTTTGGTATCTCTCTCAATCCAAAAAAAAGTATCTTTGTTGTTCATGAAGGGAAATTACTAGGACACATAGTGTCAAAGCAAGGAATTACTATTGATCCTGAAAGAGTCAAAGCCATACTTGAGTTGCCAATTCCTAATCACAAGAAAGGTCTATAGAGCTTTTTGGTCCAAATCAACTTTCTCAGAAGGTTCATCCCTGATGTCACAAACCTGTTACAACCTTTAATAGCTATGTTAAAGAAAAATGTAGTTTCCAGTTGGACAAAAGATGCCAAGAATAGTTTTGAGGCAACTAAGGACGCCTTAGCAGTAGCTCCTATGCTAGTAAATCCCAATTTTTCTAAAGATTTTATTATGTATGCTTATGGTAGCACAAGTAACATTTCTGCAATGTTGGTTCAAAAAAATAAAGAAAATTTAGAACAACCAGTAGCCTTCTTCAGTCAAGGTTTGGTTGATTACAAAGAAAGGTATACATTTGTTGAGAGGCATGTTCTTGTTGTGATCAAAAGTCTGAAGAAATTCAAGCTTTTAATCTCTCATAATAAAATTCATGTCATGGTTGCACACCCAAGTGTCAAGGAATTTCTGTTGAGCAAAGATCTGAATGAAAAAAGAGCAGGATGGATCAATAAGGTTATGGAATATGACGTAGATATCAAGATTACCAAATTGGTAAGAGGTAAAGGCCTCTATGAACAACTTGCTACAGAGTCTAACAGTGAAAATAAATTGGAAAAGAATGTTGTTTTTGCTAATACAAATGAGTCTCAAGATGCTCAAGATGATGTTCCTATAGCAACAATCAATTGGGTTCAAGACATGACCCATTTTTTACAAACTGGTGAGTGTCCATCAGGTTGGAACAGAGCCAAAAGAAGATACTTCAGACTGCAGTCCATACCATATGTGTTGATGAATAATGTTCTTTTTAAGAAGGATCGGAATGGTGTTCTATTAAGATGTATTCACAGTGATCAGATTGAGAAAGTACTTCATGAGTTTCATGATGGGGTTGCAGGAGGTCACTTTGCTCCCGGAACTACCACATGGCAAATAATGAGAGTTGGTTACTACTAGCCCAGCTTATTTAAAGATGCATATGCATGGTCAAAAAAGTGTGTCAAATGTGCACTATTTTTAGGAAAGGAAGAGCTTCCTGCTATGCCTCTGCATCCAATTCAAGTGGAGCAGCCCTTCATGAGATGGGGCATTGATTTCATTGGGCCAATAAATCCACCTTCCAGTGCTAGTCACAAGTGGGTGCTCACTGCTATAGACTATTTCACACGGTGGACAGACACAATAGCTTTAAAAGAAGTTAAGGAGTCTTCAATTTTGAGTTTTTATGAAGATATAGTCACCAAATTTGTAGTTCCTGAATCTATCATATCTAATAATGCTCTTGCATTCACAGGTCTAAGAGTAACTGATTGGGCCATTAAACATGGCATTCATTTGAATACATCCTCAAATTATTACCCTTAGGGTAATGGTTTAGCTGAAAGAACGAACAAGAATCTCATCAGGATTATTAAAAGAACCATAGAGGATAATCAAAGGACCTGGCACATCAATTTAAAGAATGCACTTTGGGCAGATAGAGTGACCCCTAAGAGGTCTATTGGTAATTCACCATATATGTTGGTCTATGGCAAAGAGGCAAGATTACCTCTATCTGTGGAGCTTCCAGCTCTAGACATTGTTCACCAGTTGGAGATGTTTGAGGGACATGACCCAATGTCTGTAAGGTATGCAAAGCTCATAGAGCTTGAAGAATCGAGGGATAGAGCAATGAAAGCTTTGGAGTATCATCAGCTCCAAATGAAAAAAATATTTGACAAGAAGGCTATAGCCAAAAACTTTAAGGTCGGAGATCTCATGCTCAAATGGGATGTTTTGAAAAGCAAGCCAGGCCATCACACCAAGTTTGACAACATGTGGACAAGCCCATTCATTATCAAAGACTGTAAAGAGCACAATGCTTATCAACTGGCTACAACAAAAGGTGAAGTACTTCCTATACCAGTGAATGGGATACACCCTAAACCCTATTTTCAAGTCTAATGGAGTTCCTCTATTGTACATATTAGGTTAGGTTTTATGTTTTCCATAAGTGTTGTTTCAGCAAAGTAAATAGTTTCCTTTTGCTCTTCTCCTGTTAAACCATTTTGGCAACCTATTATGTTCTATGAGTCTCATGCCAATTGCAACCATGTGCAAGGCCGATGTTTTATTTGTTTTCTGAGCTTCCTAATGACTCCATGCTGAAGTTTTGGCTACTGGTCCTCATGTTTAGAAGGCAAACATCCAGCTGAGGTCACTAGAAATATTTCCCAATTTTCACCTATGGGTTAGGTCAGTTGGGAAAATTATGTTTCAAAAGTTCTAAGGGGCCAGGTGGGTCATTTGCATCAAGGGTTAAATCATGCATCTAGTGCTAGGTCATGAGGAACACGGTTTGGGAGCCTACCTTGTTCAAGTTCAGCATTAAAATCCTCTAAGGAGAGAGTTGCCAAGACCTTCAGAATGTCTCATCGACTAAAAGGGCTCTCGTTGAAAGGGAAGTAGGCTCAGCATGAAGTCTGGCCAATCACGAAGGTCACACCAAACAAAGGTCTCAGTGAGAGATGATATCTCGAGCAAATGTCCAGCTGGAAGGCCAAGGTCTAGGCGATAGCAAAGTAGTTCAAGGTGTCTCCCCAATAGTGAAGGCATCATCGCCAAGAGATCCACCTTCGGTAAAAGGTCTTACCGATCGAGTCGAGTCTCGTCAAAGAAGGCAGTCTTGGCCAAAGGATATAAGTATCAGCAAGGGGTCTCACCGAGATGGTGATGTCTCACCGACCAAAGAAAGGGTAAACTCATCGTTGAAAGATGGGAGCTTCACCACAAGGTCTCGTCGAAAGTAGAGGGTCACCCCGACGCTATCTTAGTTCACCAAAAGGAGGGTCAAGTTGCCAAGATGTCTCGGTGACTGGCCAAAGCTTCACTAAGAGAAAGTGATATCAGCACAGTGTTTCACTGAAAACCTAAAGTCTCATCGAAGAGATGTTTGAGCTTTGCCATAGGCCCTACCGAATGCGGGGAGGTCTCCCCGACATTTTACATCAGTGTAGCTCCCTACCATCACAGTGATCTCTTGCCGACATGGTGTAGTCTCAGCGACAAGAGGGGATATCGATATGACAAGCAGCCTCGCGATGAAGTCTCCCCAACTTGATAATGTCTCGACGAAAGGAACACAGAGCTCGGTAAAGTGGAGTGTGTTCGAGGAGACAATAATAGACTCTCCCTGACAGGAAAAGGAGCTCAGCAAGATATGATGGTTTCAGTGAAAGCTGGAGGAGTCGCCATATTGTCTCGAAAAATAGAGGTGGTCTCACTGAAAGATCAAGGGAGGCTCGATATGTGTTTGCCTTCGGCAGGAGTCTCGCCGACAACAGAAGACCTCGCTAGGAAAGTTTGACATCGGCACAAAGTCTTGCCAAAGTAAGAATGTCTCCCTGACAAGAAAAGGAGCTTGCGGAAGGATTTGGCCTTCGGCATAAGGTTTAAGGAATGCGGAGGGTCTTGTCGATAAATGGAGCCTTCGGTGTAACATTCCAAGTAGGAAAAATTTCTTCCCGACTCGGTGATGTCTTGCCGACTAATGAACAACTTGACGAAAGAAGGGACCTCAGTGTGAGGTCTGGGCAAAGAAAGGAAGTCTCAACGGCAAGAAATGTAGAGCTCGGGGTGACTAAAATGAGCTTGTTAAAAGGTCTCATCGACCCGGTATGATCTTGCCGACATGGATGTGCTCGCCCAGACATGGGAAAAGTTTGCTATGAAGTCTTCCTGAACACATGATCTCTTGCCAATAGTGATGGAATCGCTGAATAAAGTGAGTCGTGGTAGTCTAACCAGGAGGAAGAAGATCAACCAAATGAAAAGTAATGTGTATCTGTTCTAAACTCAGGGACATTCAATGCAGCTCTTCAGGAGAGGATTCAAAGATGGACACGAGGATCAGGAATGAATGCGGTAGTTGTGAAAGATCTGAGAGCTTCTCCAAGATGTTTCTTCACCAATATAGGCAACAAGGGCACACAGGAATGCAGCATTAAATTCAATCAAAAGATCTAAGGAAAGATCTATCCTGAAGGGAGATTTTTTTGTAAGCCCGAAGGGGCCAACACTCTTTTGTATATAAGGCATTTTTTTCCTTTTTGTAAATTGTTCGAGTCATGCATTTAGAAGAGTTAGTGATTTTTATCTATCCTTCCTTAGCTGATGTATAATTTGTAACCCAACTAAAATCTAGAATGCAAAACAAAGTTCACCTCGAAAGCAAGTATTAATACTACTCTCATTTTTTGTATTTTAGCTTATACAAGGTTTTCAACTGTGTATTTCAAAATCTGTATTCATACCTTAAGGCTATGAAATTAATATTTCCTTCCTAAGATACATTTGTAGATTAAGCCTTTTGAGGATTATGCATAAGACTAAAAGGATTATGTTGAGTAAGTAAAACAGTTGCAGTTAAGTTTTCTAAGTGTTTCTGCATCTTGTTTTCATTTCATAATTTCTTGTCAACTCGGTGTATCACCATAGGAATAGTTCAGTTTAGTTTCATTTTGTATACACTCCTCCCTTTACCTCACAAATATCATTAGTTTAGGTGATACCCAAAGGAAGCCGGCCTTCTCTGGAGGTTCATTTCAACTTCAGGTGACCCACAGCCTTGAAATGATCCCATGTTTCACCAGAAAGCCTAGTTTCATAACATCGCACAGGGTGCGTTTCTAGGTGACAATAGGTATATAATGTTAACAGGTCAAGTTCACCAAAATGAAAGATAGAAAATGTGAAACCCTAAGATTTGGTCCTAGGGTTTAAGCACCCTTTCCAAATGTGTTCATTAGATATTTGAGATAGAGAGGATTTGATGGATTTGGAAAATATGTAGGACTGACTTAAAATCTAAACAATTAGTCAGCCAACCCTTAACAAAATATAGGATGAATTTAGGAATGAAATGCAATGATATATCTAGGATAATAGTGCAATTTAGTACTTTAATGCAAATACAAAAGACAAAAAAGTTCATAGATAAATTTGAACAATTGAAATTAACAGTGTAAGGCATTGTGCACCTATGGTTCAAATCTGGGATTAAAAATAGAGGATACAATAACCCAGGGCATGAGTATCCTTGCAGTGCTTTTCAAATCTGTCTTCACATCCCTTTGGTGTCAGATCAGAGCCTTTTATTTGGGTATGTGTAGGATCATCATGGAAAAAACAAGCCCTTAAGTGGAAAAAAAATTAGAAAAATAAGAGTTAGGAAACTTGACGTAAAAATTTGAATAAGTTATCTATATTATTTCAAAAAATATGTAATAATACAATATGTAGCAAAATGAATGTAGTTTCTAAACTACTAGGTTTGATTTCAAAAAAAATCTATTTGGTGAAAATTTGAAATTTCAATGTACTAGTACTTAAATTTCAAGGAAAAAATAAGTAGGTGTCTATCTAACCACTTTAACCAAAACAAAATGATAATAGTTTTTTATAATATTTTAGATATAAGTAGAGGACTCATGTCTCGATGTGATGCATATTTTTTGTCGTTTCCAGTAAATAAATTAATTATGATTTTTATTAAAACTATTAAAAAATATAAAAGCTTGTATGTCTAACCACCTTAACTTGGTCAAAACTTCATGAAATTCTTCTTTTTAATCTTATAGTATGCAAAGCATAGAATGAGCATGTTTTATTCAAAATGTAGTACCTTCTAAAGCTATGATTTTTGATAGGGACTTTAGTCATAATTCAAATAGAAAATGAATAATAATTTTATTAAATTCAAAGTAAAGCATAATTTATATTCATGGAAAGTTGAGAATCTCCTTTAAAACTCTTTTTATTCATCAATTTTGGGTAAAAAAAAAGTCATCAGCCACATACCCTACACACACCCATCATATTGCCACTTTTTGGCCCATCATAATCCTACACATACCCATTTCCACCACAAATCTATCGAATCACTGTCAAATATTGTTGTAGATGATTTTTTGTAAGTTGACAAGATGTAGGATCTCAATTGCAACAATGGAAAATGGGTCTTCAAACTTCCTTCAATCTCCTTTAAACCTAAAACTTCCACATTCAAAGAGAGAGGAAGGGTTGTTCCATTTAGGGGCTTGCCTTAGTCAAACCCTGTGTTAGTGTTTCCACTTCCACAATGGTAATTTCAATGATAAATGGATAAATGATAGGAAGGAATGGAAAATCAACAAAGTGCTACAACTCATCACCCTTCAATGGCTTCCTTGAAGAACTAAACTCATGCACATCACCTCAATTTTTTGTAAATTAGGTTCTCAATTAGGTCCAATAATTTAAGGGGGGGGAATAAAAGGTGAAATTGTCAAGGGTGACAATTTATGATAGTACGAAGCATAACATTCCCAACTCTCTTAATACTTTAGTTTCATCTTCAAAAGTTTAACTATCACCTTCCAATGATAATGATACCATGAATACACTCTAGGGTTATGATTGGGGTCATTATATTTTACACCTACTTTCACTGGGGAGTCCAAAATCTAACCATCGAAGCTCAAAGAGTCGATGGTTGTTTCAATAACATCAATGCAATCTAGTTCAAATAATGATCAAAATAATGTTTCATCTTCAAGTATATTTTTGGTGGTGATTAGGTTTCATTAGATTTTACACCCTCTTTTGTAGGAAGTACTAAATCTCACAATATAAACCTAAGGATTCTTCTGTTTCATTTTCTCAATCTTCTTTTACATAAAAAAATCCAAAAACATCATCTAATGATGGTGATGAGGGCTCCCTAGCTCCATCCCTCATGCGTTGGAGATGACTAACCTTAAAATTTCAACACCAAAAAAGGATTTTCATTCTTGCAAAGGAATAAATTCCTCTCATGAAAATTTAAAAAAGACTTCTCCTTCTCTATCTAAGTTGAAAAAGTGGTATGGAGTTGGATTTAAAATTCTTTTCTAAAAGTGGATATAGTGAAAACATGAAATAGGTAGTTAAGGATCATGTGAATTCTACACTGTACCTTTTTAAAAGGGGTTTAGGTTTCTAACCTTCTCCTTTGTCGAAATATCATCATCCATCATCTACTATATTTATAACGTTCAGTGGTAAGCAAGGTAGATTTTCTTCACAAGAGAAAAAATTCTCTCCTATGCCTTACCTTTATTAGAGAAAGAGCATATTTTAGCAAGGCTTCTCAAACAACACATGATTACTCTATCTCCTTCAACAAGCAAGAAGTTTCATAAGAATCACTTTTTTGTGAATATTATCAAGTGCATGGTCATTCCACCAATGAATTTTAGGCCTTGAGTAGTAAATTATAGCAACTTATTGGTTGTGGTGTTCTCCCATGTTTTTATGGACCTAATAATTCTAATTAATGATCTTTCTTCTATGGTGTTTCTCCTTACTATGTGGCATTTGTAGATCCATTTGTTTACTCATTTCCATTCATGGTGCTAAAATATTAAGTGCAACCATATTTTATCTATGGTAGAAACACGATAGTCTCTAGTATGGTTGTCATTTCCTTTACAGTTGGGGGGAAAGGGTATCTAGTTTTGGAGGTGTGTATCCTTCTTAAGGATCCACTCTTTGTATCTCATTTCCTTAAAATATCAGCATAACAAGTAGGCCAACATTTTAAGGGGGGCATATCACCCTATCCATTTTATTGATACCTTGTGATATTTTAACTTATTGACATACCCTCTTGGTGGTGGTGTTGTTTATGATGCCCCCTAGGTGTTGGTTATCAATTCCTCCCCTATGATGTTAAGCATTGATTCATCCCCCATGACGTTAAACTTTTATGCACTCCCTGAAGCATGATTAGCAAGATAATCCATGGATTTGGCATAACATAGCTTGTTGAATCATGAACTTGAGCATTTTTGCATGGCCACCTAGTATAACATAGATTGCTAGCTAGTAGATCTATTTAGTTCATCAATTTAGTATTTTTAGATGTGTATGTTATATAGTTGATGGATGAAGTTTGGAATTTGAGAAAAAATTAAGATGAAGGTCTCTTTACATTACTAACTTGAATATGTTTTAGCATACTATGGTAAAAGCACAAACCTATGTCACACTTTTAGCCAACTATATAGTTCCAAGCAAAATAGTTTCACCCTAAACAATTTTGGGTAAAATAGTTGCACCCAAAACTATATGGCCTATACATGGAAAATAAATTTTTAGGTGAAACTATTTTTCTCAAAATAAAAAAACATTTTTTCCTTCACCAATTTAAAATGTGATTCAATTTGCATGTATATTTTCAATTGAAATGGTTTTGGTTGAAAGAGTTTTATTGAAATCCTTTCACCTAAAATTTTCTAACATGGCATCCTTGTTGGCAACCACCTCATCTTTTTTCAAAAAAAAATTAAACTTTCCACTTGAACATAATATTTCTTCAGTTAGAATGATTTTTTCCAAAATACTAAAAATATAATTTTGTAGATCTCAAAGTCAAGAATACAGATATATATATATATTTTTTAAATTATTAGTTTTAGTATTTTTTTAAATAATACAAGTTGTTAAAATAAAAAAATGAGAATGATTCAAAATTAAAAAGAAATACTAAAACATGTTAAAAGTTTTGAAAAATATATGGTACACTAGAGGAGATAATCCTCTCTAAAAGGGTATAATTTTCTTTTTGGAAATGACAAAAAAAATATATAGAGAAAATAGTTGATGTCAAATGAAAATTTTATCTTTCTACTATGTTTGACCTTAACACATTATTACAAGGAAAATATACATAAAATTTTTCAATTTTTTTCCATGTACTACATATTGAAGTTAAATCTATTTGGAAAACAAATTCAAGGGAGAATAAAAAAAAAATCTATTTTTTCTTGACGTCAACTCAATGTCACCTTTTCTTGAAATTTTCAGCAATTCAAAATCTTCTCGTAAATTTATAAAAAAACCAATATCAAAACAATTTTTAGAATTTTTGAAAAATTACAAGAGAAAACTTCATCAAGAGTTCTACATTTCATTATTTTATATTATTTTAAAATTCAAAGCATAAAGACCACTTTTATGTAGTCAAAGTTGAGAATTCTTGTTTGTATTGGTCGATTCCTTTATAAAAGTGTGACACAAGTTTTTACTTTTACCCACTAGCCTTTTGTTTATGTTTTATTTTATCATATTTGTATCAAGTTGATTATATATTTTCCTCATACATTTTGTGTGTTTCCTTCACATGTTTGGTGTGTTTTCTCTATGTTTTTCATGTGTTTGTTTCATGTATTCCTTCCATGCATTTTTTTCTTTTGTGTATTCTTTGTGTACTCCATTGATTATTCATTGATTACTTTATCTTATTATGTCTTGTGTGTGATATATATCTACTTCATTTTTATCTTAACATTATGGATTGATTGGATCCTAAGTTGGGGGCTTGTGCACCACTCAACTTCGTGTCATCCTATCTCTTTAGAATTTTGATAAATAACTATATCTTTTCCTTACTTTAGTGTGAGTATGAGTGTAAGTTCATACTCTCACTAAAGTGGGGGCTAAATGTAACATCATAAATTATCACCTCTAACAATTTAACATTAGTTTTAGCTCCCCCTATGTGCATAGACCTAATTTCTCTCTTAAATTTCTCATTTTATGATCATCTTTGAAAATCAAGCTTAAATTGAGAGTTAAATTTTACTATTCATTTGTCAACACAAAAAGCTCAAAATAGATCTAGACTAGGGTGCTAGCACCCCTATCTAGCCGATTTTGGCCCTAATTTAAATATGTTAGTGTCGTCATTTCAAAATTTAGAAATTTGAATTCATTTATCTGTTGTCAGTAATTAATTTTCTATAAATTAAATAAATAGATATAAATACAAGTCTTTTTCACCATTTGAAATCCTAGAAATCAATTGAGAAACTGAGCATCCTAAAAATCAATCAAGGTAGATTCCAAGGCAAGATTAGCAACATTATTATATTTCTTTCATCACTCAACATCATGTTTGCAAGACATTAGGAAGAAGGAAGAAATTATGATCAATCATGCCATTTTTATGAACATTTATGAGTTATCCTCTACATGCTAGCTAAAACAGTCTATTATGTTTCATGGACTAACCTCTTGCAAGTCTATCAAGCAATCTAAGAATCCATTAATTAAATTTTGTGGTGACTTATAGTGTGAACATTTTGAAAATGATTTCATACCTAAGGTAACATTATCCATTTACCATTTGTCATTTCAGTCAATTATTATTATTTTGGCATTTGATCAACCTAGGGCATGCCCTCTTGATCATCATCATTTTTTGTACATGGAGGTGGAAACACCAAAAAATGGTTTGACTTAGGCAATCCCTTTATAGCACAACCTTTCCCTCTCTTTTCATGTGTGTAGGTCAGAATTGGAAGTTTCATCAAGATATAGTCACAAGAAACACAATGTATACTATAACACAACATCTAAGATTTACATATCCTAAAAAGGTAGCATCTCAGGTCTAGGGTGTTGTGTTGCAAAAAAACTGTATCTTTGGACATTTTTACACTCATTTGGGTCTTTCTTATGGATGTTGGCCTATTTTTTTCCTAGATTTAATGTTGTAATGTGGTCAACACATTCACATTAGGTCTTGGACCCTTGTGAATCAATAAGAATTCTATGATGTCTTCTAAAAGTGTCATGAAGTGTTGTAACCCACTTTCACACTTTTTTATTATGATTCACTTAAATAACCTCTTTTTCATCACTTACCAAGCCTTATTTCAAAGTGTTGTAAAGTGTCGTAACAAACTTTCATGTTTTTTCTAGGCTTGTCATCAATAATTTGACCCTTTCTTATGTTTAAATGGTTGCTTAGTACACTTCCAGGCCCTACTTAACTGTGTTTCAGAGAATAATCCTATTAAACTTCATTAAATAAACTTTAATTCCTGATACCCATTAAAATTGCCTTGGTGGGACCAAGTCACCACTAGGGGCGACTTAGTCCCACTTGGCACAAAAATCAAAATTATTTCAAAATTCTGATAAGATCTTATTTTCTAAACCTTGAGGTCGGCCTCTGATGTGGTATTTTTAGGAAATTTTGTATAATCATGTATAAATAAATGGTTTTCCTCTCATTTTTCAAACCCATTCACATACATACATTCATTCACTTAATCATTCTCAACCATTCTAGGCATTATCAAGTCTACTTTCATTGGAGCTTCTACTTGCATATCTTCAAATTTCTACATCAAGGGTTTGGTGAGTTGTAGCATTACATGTTTTTCATTCATCATTCTCTTTCCATTTCATTTCATTTTCACTTGGGTTTAATTACCAAATCTAGGTTTGACCAAGGCAAACCCCTATTCACTAACTGTTAACCCTTTTTCCCCTCTTTGCATGTGTGTTTTCCAAGTCTTGTATGCAAATTTATCAAAGAGAAAGGTGTTAAAAGGTTTCATCAATTCATCAAAGTATTTCAAAGTCAAAAAAGCCCCAAAAGAAGCTTGGAGATCACCTATAGACTAAATTCTAAGGATTAAGATCCAAACACTTGTTAGGAACCAAAGTGCAGATTTAGAGCTACAAATTTAATCTTTGACATTCTAAAAATTTGAAGGTGGACTAAGTCACCATCAATGGCGAATTAGTCCCACTATTAGGCTTGAAAAAAAATTGCAATTTTGGATACCCTTTGGTTGAAACTTGTTCTAGCATAATCCCCGTAAAACAGGACTAAGTCGCCCAGCTTGGCGTAAGTGTCCTAGTTGGCTTCAACAGTAAATTATATAGGATTCTAAAGCCTCTCTGCATCACATTCCAGTTTCCAAGTGCACCTCTCTAGTCTTATTCATTTCTATTATAGTTTATTTTCATTTTTAGGTCATTTTTGATATCACATTGTATTTTCAAACATCTTGCATTTCATTAGTTTTGCATTAATAATTCATTACTTTTTATCAATTTATTGCATTTAGGGCATTCTATTTAGACATATTTCAATCATATTAGCATTATTCTTGAGTGAAACCCTAATTTTTTGTAGGATACCTTTCTCCTTTCAAGTGAAAAAACCTAGAAGTGTAAGAGAGTGTCTATCTACAAAAATTTGTGGTTCATTTTGGTGAACCCGCATTTAGAACATCCTATTTCTGATTTAGAGTGCAATACATCCTCAGAATAACTTGCATTGTTTAATTTGCATCCTAAGGTTTTAAAAATTGCATTAGTAAAAAGCTCATCTAGCTTGCATTTTTGCATTCCATTTCATTAAAAATTAACAAAATTTTGCATGTTCATATTATATCTACATCTAAAAACCTAAAAAGCATAAAATTCAATCAAAAAATTATGAAAATTCTCAAAAAAAGCATGACTTGGACTAATTAGCCACCCTAGGTGACTTAGTCTAGTTGCATCTTGTAGACATAGAAAATATACAGATTGATATTGCACACTCGATCCTGATCTACTAACATTGTTTCATCTTGAATTGTCCCTCCGTCTAACCATTTAATCAAATAGCCTTATTTGATTAAATTCATCATAATTCTCATTTTAATTAAATCATTGTCTCTATGTAATTAGCTAGGTCATTTCATCTTCCTATCTATATTTTATTAAATAATCCATATCATTTGATTAAATCTCTAAAGTTCATCTAATTAAATTAAATAAATCAAACATTTATCTAATTTAATCCAACATCATCCCTCGTTAGTTAAATAAATCAAAATATCTATTTAATTAAACCTAAATCATTATTCCTCTCTTTTTTATTTAAATTAATCCAAAAATCTTAGTCAAAATGGTCAAATCAACCAATCCCTCATTAAATTAGTCAAATCTTGAATAATTTAATCCTAATGACTCGAATCATCTAG
>VDFB02193867.1:486439306-486496312 GCA_007258455.2 Sequoia sempervirens | reverse complement strand
TTTTTTTGCGTCGTCAGCGAAAAAGGAAAAATCTCTGAAAAAGAAAGAAAACCGACATTGTAAAACCCTAATTCTGGAAGCTTCTAAAAGCTTGTTAAAAGGGGTTGGGATGGGGGTTACAGTATGAAGAAAAACGTGATTATTCGCGAGATTGTAATAGGTTTTGCACTGGATAATAAAAGTATTGGATGGCTGCGGTTTGGTGGATGTAGCCCAGATTGGGTGAACCACGTTAAATTCTTTGTGTTATGATTTATTCTGTGTATGTTTTAGTTTCTCTGTTTATTATTTAAATCTGCATTTAATTGTTAGATATCTGCCATCTCTAACCCTAACAGATTTTACAACTTTCATAATTAAATCATTTATTTGAGTTAATAATTCTCTATTTACTTTCAAAATGGCATCAAAAAAGGAATATTCCTCCAAGTTTGAAATCTCCCCCAAAAATACTTGTCCATCCAACAAAGCATTTAAATCTCTTACATTGTCTCTTACATGTCTCCCACTTGGCATTTAACTCATATTTCATCCCCCCTAAACACGTCATCTCATCAAATTCAAATTTCAAACTTGCACATTGATCAAAATGTGCTCAAGCTTCCTCCATTCACATGTTGACAAGTGGCACCTTGCCATTGGTTGAATGTTAGTCCCACATTGCTCTATTTTGATCATCTCTTCAACTTAGCATTCTATAAATAAGAGGTTAATCTCTTCATCTCATCATCCACAATTTGAGTAAACTTACTATGCTCAAATCCCTAGCAATCTTCATCCATAATTTTGAATCCATAGCTAGGTTATGCAGGTTTTTCATCATGGAGCACACTTGAATCTTCAACAAAGTGGATCACCATCACCATTCATCATAAAATCTTGCAAAGGAGTTGGGAAAAGGAGTTGGGAAAGGGCCAATTTCAACATCAAATTTGGCACCAACTCCCCCATAAGATCAAGAGTTTGCATATTCTCAATAGGATTTAGCTTATTTTCATCTTCTTTCATTGTGTTCTTGTTTTATTTCTATTTTGAATATGGTTAAATGGATTTTATGGGGAACCTCTATTCTAACTTGCATTTAATCTTATTAATGTGTTCATTTTTTGTGTTTTTGCAGGTATAGGATCTAGGCTCACACATCTTTATCACTAAATTTTTTGGGATTTAATCTGCAATTTCTAAGCTTTTATTTGTTGTTTCTACATTCTAGTTTCATTTTTCATAATTTCAACTTTAAAGCATTTCTTTCTTATTAGTTTACATTGCATTTGCATTCACCCCATATTTAGAAACCTTTGCATGAGTTTTTGGTGTCCTATTTCTAATACCTTAGTGAGAAGAAGTTTGAGACTCATGTTATCCCACGATAATACACTCATTGTGGATCTTGGGTTATCTAAAGCTTCCACTCCTAGTATTGCAACTAGTATATTGGGCATGGATACTACCTTTAGCAACTCTTTACTTTCCAATAACATGCAAGTTGACACACAGAATGATCATATCTTGCAAGAAAAAATAATTAACATTCATGAGGACTTAACACATCTCGAACATCAAGTGAGTCTTGAAAAAATTTCAGCAACTACAATTCCAACCATAGAAAACATTCACTGTATGCTTAAAAGTGACGAAGGCCTGGACGTTGTGAAACAAATAGTTGAGATATATAAAAAAACATGTTCCTTCCATCTCTAGTGCCTCTCAACCAGCAAACACTATGGTTAGCCAAGGAGGACCTCACATTCCTCCTCTCTCAACAGTAGCCTCCATACCTACCTATACCACTCCTCGTGTCACAAAAACAATGCAACCAGTTAGTAATGTGATTCCTTCCTCGAGTATTCATGTTAGCATTCCTAATTCATATGTGGTATTGCATGTTCTATCATCTTCCACCATACCATCTATAAGCATTCCATTCACTTTCCCTACCACTGCATATAACCCATCACCACTTTCCCTTCTGTCTCATACCACTTACAATGAACCTCATAACACAATTTTTCCAAACAATTTCATCTATGCAAAAACAAATATCCACCATAAATGAAAATCAAAATGGACCACCCACATATTATATTTGAAGCAACCCATTATCTTTGGAAATATTGTGAACACCGATGCTACAAGGAGTAGAGATGCCTAGATTTGAGAAATGTGGAGGGAAGGGAGATCCTTCTAACCATGTTAATTCCTACACCGCCTTATGTAGTGACTTTGTCCTTGATGATAAACTTTTAGCAAAATTGTTCCTAGGACTTTAAAAGACACTGCCTTGGAATGGTTTTCATCTTTACCAAAAAATTCAATTCCTTCATTCAATGAATTAGTTGATGCCTTCATAAATCATTTCCAAGTGCATATCACTTCCACGAAGACCTTGGCCAATTTGATGAGATGTAAGCAACATGAGGATGAAAAGATAACTGATTTTATCTCACATTATCAATCGATTTATTCCCAATCGATGTCAAGATTCTTGACCCACACCTTCAAAAGATGTTTATCGAAAACTTGTAAACTAAAATTTAGGAAAAACTCACTATGATGAAATTTCCCTCCTTCATACACCTGTGTACTGCCCTTTGCAATTATCAAAATTCAGTTAGTAGTCGAGATACAAAATCCACTTCTAGTTGAACTGAGAAATTTGAACATGCCAACCAAATCAATTCCCAACCATTTAGAAAGAAAAACAAAGGGTTCTTATAGTTCAAACCCCCTCAACAACCAAATCAAATTGTCAACAAACAAGTAGCAGTTGTTAAAATTGCATTGCCCTATAGTTATGGAGATCCAAAAATAAAATTCAAACCTTTACTAGACACTCATCATAACATAATGTCCCAATTTTTACAAAAAATGATTACCAAGTACCTATCATTAAAGCACCTAACAAATGGACATGACACAAAACATTGTAAATATCTTAAACATCTTGTGCAAGACCTTATTGATTCTAGTCATCTATCTATTGTAGGTGTTAGTGATCAAGGCAATAAGTTTATTTCCCCTCCAAATCAAAACTTGCAAATTTTCACTGATCACATTCCCAAGCATAATATTTCATTTTTCAAAGCTATTGAAACCACAAAGAATGATGTGATGAATTTTCATACAGATGTTGATCATCATGATCCTATCCTGCATATTACCCATGTTAATCCTATGGATGAAAAGGTGGATGTGATTGATGTTATCCCTCGTAAGGGCCAACCTAAGAAATCTCTTGATATTACTTCCTCCCCTAATGAAATACTTAAAAATCTCCCCAATGGTCCTCTTAAAGACATAGTCGGTCATATCTATGACAAGCCCACTAATGGGATACTAATAGATCTTTCTTGTGGAGAGAATGTGATCACCGAGGAATTTTTGGTATTACATGATCTTTATCAAGATGATTATGATAAATCAAAAGCATGGATAAAAACACACTATGGTTTTTCCTTCCCTATGATAGGATCAATCATCCTTCCATTAAAAATAGGACCAAAAAAATTGGATGCCACATTCTCCATCATCCTGTAGTCAAGCTAATTTTGTTTGAGACTAGGCCATCCATGGTTTCACTCAATGAAAGTTGTCCCTTTGATTATACACAAATGTTTAAAGTTTCCATTTGACAATGAAATATTCACTATCCACCATAGTGGCTTTAACCCATTGTCTTCTAAAGGAAACTTTTCCTTAGAATCATTTTGGCCCGAGCCCATGGAACCTATAACACCTCACAAATATTTATTTTTCATTGCTTACCAAAAAATTAAAGCAAAGAAAATTGCAGCCTAGACTTGTCTCTCCACAACATGTCCCTATCCACTTCTGACACTCATATCCTAGATGAAACCATGCTTCAACCTAAGCACGAATCAAAAAACTCTAATCAACCAACACCTAAAACTTCCCCAACATCCTCCAAGAGACCGTGAGACAATGATAACAACTATATCATGCCTCCTCAAATAAAACAAATTTACAAAGCAAAGGAAAAAGTGGATGACCAACTTTCCATGGTTCCTTTCGTTCCTCCCCCTGGGAAGAAAATCAACCTATGGTTGCTCAACCCGCTCCTTCACAAACACAACTTGACAACAAAAAAAATGAAATAGAGGTGCTAGGGAGCATAGGCGTAGACATCATGCCCTTGCTCGCAAGTTACATGAATAAGAAAATAAAGAAAATCAAAATCCACACTTGACAGAAGCAATGCATGATGACCCTCCTCCCCAACCACAACAACATGATCCAATATAACAATCAAAACAAGAGGTACACCCTTCATTAGATCTTATCATTCATCCTCCCATTGTGATTAATCTAGATGATGATGATGAGATTGCTAAAATTGAAGAAGAAGTGCATAATGATTTGAATACATTGTTCTCTTCTCCATGAGCTTAAACAACAATTCTCCTACAAAGAGTGTAGAACTTGGTGCTTCCCCTAGTTTTACCCTTTCTCTTGTCCCTTTGGCTAGTTTTCCATCCTCGGCCTATCATGAATGTGACTTGGAGGTGGATGACTTGTACGATGGCTAACTTGTATTTTCCTTACTAGTTTTTTTCATTTTATTTTTATTTTTATTTTTTGTCTTTGCATGTGTGTAATGTGCCCCCCCATGATGTTTTGCTTGATGTTATCTCTCTTTGTGGAATTTCTCTATTTGTACCTTCATTCTTCTCTATGTTGTACATCACTTTCGCCTTTTGTATTTTTCTTGTGTTTTCCTTTTGGGGATTATGTAAGGTATTGATACATTCATATCTCTTTCATGTTGACCCAAAAGGACCTTTTTCTTTTTCTTTTCCTTTTCTTTTGTCTTTTTCTTCTTTTTTCCTTTTGGGGATGATGCAAGGCATTGAGACATTTCATATCTCTTTTATGTTGACCCAAAAGGCTTTTCTTTTTCTTTGCCTTTTCTTTTGTCTTTTTCCTGTGTTTTCCTTTTGGGGATGATGCAAGGCATTGAGACATTTCATGTCTCCTTCCTGTTGACCTAAAATATTTTTATTTTTATTTCTCCTTTTTCCTTTTCATTTGTATTTTTTTTCCTTTTATGGATGACACAAAGCATCGAGACACCCTATCTCTCTTCCATGTTGACCCAAAAATTTATTTCTTTTTCTTTGTTTTCACTCCCTTTGTGTCATTCTTCTAGTTCTATGTGTTTGGGGGATGATGATAGTTCTAAGCTCTCTCAACAACATTGCAGCAAGGAACACATTGACCCAAAATCCATAGATCCCTTATGTGTTTGGTGTTTTCATTTTGGGGGCAACCCCTTTCCTTTCTTTTTCCTTTTCTTAAAATGATGTATCCTTACTTGGAAACATATGACTTAGCATAGGGATTTTCAAGTTAGCTCTCGTGTCTTCTTTCTTTTTTGCATTTTTCATTTGCTACTTTAAGTAATTACTCACAACATTGTGTTTAGCAATTCCTATAAAGTGGGTGCATACATTGGCACTATTCTTTTGTATTTTTCCTTTTTCTTAGTTCTTAGTTGACCCTTCTTACTTCATACGATGCATTTTGTCACTTTGTGGATGACATGGGGTGTAATTTCCTTCATGAGTGTGACCTATCTTAGCATATTGCATTCCTCTTGGTGGCTTGATGCAATGCATTGCATCCCCTAAGTTAGGAATCTTCTATTCTTTGAGCGGTCCTCTCTTGGAGACATTAGACACAATGTTTTCTAAGTTAAAGATCTCGCATGAACTAAACAAGACTCATTTGAACATGATTTGTATGTTTCATTTTTCATTTGTTATATGGCCACCTTGCATAACACAACTTACATTCATGTGGTGTTGTCACATTTGTTCATGAGCTCCAAGCATACAAAGTTTTTCTTGTCTCATGAAGCTCGAAAAGTCATTTTCTTTTGTGGCACCTTATTAAAGTTATCAAGAGGTATAACTTTGGTATGGTTGAGTGGGAAGCCCATTCTGAGGCATGACTTTCCCCATATCCACCTACATATGTGTGAGTGCATATCAGCCATGAGTGTATTTTTCTCACCTTTTAGGACTTCTCACCTGACAAATGGCCATGAGTTTCATCACCTCAGAGTGAGTATGCATTTTATTTTTTGAACAAACAACCTAGATCTAATTCACATCGAGTTGGAAAAATGATTGAAGCTTGATCTAATTATTTTTCTTTTTTTCCTTTTCTTTCCTCTCTTTCACCTTCATGTGTGTTCCTTTGTGCTAATGCTTGGTTTTCCATGGGATCTTGATCCTAAGAGTTTGATCACCCCTCTTGATTTTTTTTGTCTCAAGTGCCCACACCCCTACCCCTTCAATTTAACCTCACCTTTTAGTCATAGGTTCCCATATGTATCCCATTCTTATATCTATAATAGTTTTTTTTTTCTATGCAATAAATTATTATTTTAGATCTAGGATTTTATGTCAAATAGGCTTGTTAAAACACACATTAATCTTCTCCTCTTTATAACTAAAAAAGACACAAAACCTAGTAGATCAGCTCTCCCTTATGTCAACAAGATAATCATCAATCCTATTTTGTTTTGTGTCCAAATGTAGAGTCAAGTGAAAATAATTTAATCTTATTTGGATCCATGATAACTTTTCCTACTCTATAGATTGATTCATTTGTTCCTCTATTATTCTTTGTGTCATCATTACGCATTTTATTAGGGAAAAGGGATATATGTACACCTAGGTATGGATAGCTAGGGTGACTTTGGTATCACTTTACATGAATGGTGAATCCATAAGCAAGGTACAAAAAAAGTATTGGCTATGCCCCATTCCTCACTCTTCACCATAATATTAGGATCGATGCTTACTTAAGCTTCCTCAAAATAGATCAAAATAAAATATCAAAGATGAAAGATTAAGATAACTTTAGATAAAAAGATAAATCATCAAGAAAAATACCAAATGGCAAACAAGTCAACAACCCACATATCTCTTGCTAAAAGGATAAGCTCAATTTTGATAGATAGGGTTCATTGTAGGAAGGATGCATCTGTTAAGAACTTAGTTTTTTTTATAGTTCCTATTATAGGAAAGATATTTTTGTCAAGGAATGAAAATGTTTTTGATAGTGATAGTGAAAGATAGGAAACAAGCTATGTAAGCCAAACATTTAGTTCAATAATTGAAATTTGTTTAGATCATGAATTTCATTAAAGCCCAATGTTTTAGGATTTGTTTATGATCTCAAGATATAAGAATCCAAATGAAAACTAAGGTCAAGGAAAAAGGTCCCCCTAGCTAGGTAATGAAAATTGACATGGATAAAAGACAAGATAGGATAACTAAAGCACAATGATAGATATGAACAAAGAAGTCATTTTGGAAAAGGAAACTAGCATGAAAATGCTTAATAATAGGTGAATAAAAGGAAAATAGTATATGAATAAGATGAAATGAAATAATGATGAAACTAGTGGGCGGGTGCAAAAAGATGGGGGGCAAAAATATGGCCAAATTTTTTTAAAAAAAAATCCATAACCTAGGCATATTATAACGTGTGCACTCACATTATGGCTTGGTGTTGTCGATCCTAAGGCTTGGAAACACCAATTCCATAACACGCTCTCATTATAGCTCTTTATAAAAAAAGCAACATTTGTCATTTTTGATTTCCATGTTTTCTTACAAACCCACAACTTGTAAACCCTTGAGCACACTTGCATTGTTGGAGACCAAATTCTTCACCAAATCTTCATCAAAATTCTTCCACGACATCAAGGAGGTCAAAGAAGTAAGTTTTGTTTATTTTTTGTGTGAATTTATTACTAAATAGGTAGATTTAAGTGGTTTTTTGATGTAAGTTTCTTTAATTTACAAGAATTGATAATACACCTCCTCTTCAAAATCCTTAAAATCCTCAATCACCTCAACACCAAATACCTTATGAGGGACAACCCCAACACTAAAAACCTCTAATAATTCCTCAATATGCTCCTAGAATACAAGAAAATTTAATGGGGCAAATTGAAAATAACAATAAACAAATTGAGGACATAATTGCAAGGTGGAAAGATCCTACAAGTTCAACCTTGCATAGAGCAATGCTTGCTCAATATCTTGAATCTATGTTATCAAATGTAGATTCAATTAGCAATAAAATCTCTACTTGGTCAGATAAGAGGGGAGATTTTAGAAAATTCTATGGAGATAAGTTATCTTACAAACAAGTCAAAATGAAAAAATTACAAAATTTGACTTGTATTCCCTTTTCACAAACCCACAAACAAATAAACATCCACACCCTACAAGCAAGAGGTTCCCTATCCATTAGTGCAACCAACATAGGATAAAGAACCATTTTTAGTAGAGGTGGTGGATGGTTTTTGACCATCTTGCATGCAACAATAATGAGGTCTTGCAATATTTTTTGAGGAAACTCTACTATGATTTTTTCCTCAATAAAGTGCCAAAATATTTTCATATGTAGGAATTATAGGGTAGATGTGGGGGGTCAACATAGGATAGACCAAGGGTACATGATACATCTTGACCCACAACTATGAGCAAGACAAGAACTTGCTAGACCAACCTATGAGAACATGGCTATGCCTTTTGCTGTGAAGGGGAGTGTTGAGGTCAAGACACTACAGTCCATTAGTTCCTTGACCCAAAGCATCATAGACAATTCTAGTCTTGAAGCACAACGTGAGCCAAGGGAGACTTCAAGGAGGAGGGTTACACCCCATATTTGTTAGGCTTGTGGGTCACCCTATGGTTATGACCCCACAAATAGTCAAGACATAGGTGTGTCGGCTACATCTACAGCTTAGAGTTGGTGGTGATAGATTCCCTCATGAATAAGGCTTTTGATGATAGACCAAGGGCACATCTTGGCCCACAAATCTAAGTGAGATGAGCACTTGCTAGAACTACCTATGAGCATGTGGCTATCCCTTTCATTGTAAAGGAGAGTGTTGAGGTCTAGATACTACATTCCATTAGTTCCTTGACCCAAAGCATCATAGAGCATTCTAATCCTATAGCACAGCATGAGCCAAGGGATACTTCGAGGAGTAAGGTTCCACCCCATATTTGTTAGGATTGTGGGTCACCCTATGGTTATGATCCCACAAATAGTTAGTACATAGGTGTGAAAGCTACATTTGTAGCTCAAAAATTGGTGATGATAGATGCCCTCCTCAATAAAGTGCCAAAATATTTTGATATGCAGGACTTCCACGATAGAGGTGGGGGGTCAGCATAGGATAGACTAGGGGCACATCTTGACCCACAACTGCAAGTGAAACGAGCACTCACTATACCATCCTATGAGCACGTGGCTATCCTTTCTATTGTGAAGGAGAGTGTTGAGGTTGAGACACTACATTCCATTAGCTCCTTAACACAAATCATCATAGAGCATTCCAATCTTACAGCACAACTTGATCCAAGGGAGACTTCGAGGAGTAGGGTTCCACCTCATATTTATTATGCTTGTAGGGAACCCTATGGTTATCACCCCAAAAATAGTCATGACATAGGTGCACAAGCTACATCTGTAGCACAGAAGTTGGTGATGATAGATTCCCTCCTAAATAAGGCTTCCGACCTTGATACTCAGGTAAATGTTAGCAAGTTAATTGAATTTAATTTATTAAATTTCATTTTTTAAATGCAAGATTAACTAATTTACTTTAATTATTGTAATGAAATTTCAAGACCATAGCCTTCATTCATTTTTTAATGGTTCTCCACCTTTTTATTACACTATGAGATGTACTACTAAGGTATGTAATTAGTAAAAAATTATAGATATTACATGTGAATAGCATTGTTATATGAATGGTATTCTAATATTTTATTTTAGATGTTGAATAGGTTAATCTTGGAGATTGCACGAAAACACCTCCAAGTGGAGGTGGAGTTTGAAGCTTCACTCGGGTAATAAAATAAGGAGTCTAACTAATGAATTGTACTTAATAGATTTTTGTATTTTATATTCATATCACTCATTATATTGCATTGCACATCTTTCAAACTCAAAGAATTACTTCACATTGCATAACTAATAAATAGATGTCGATAGATGACAAAATTTCAATTACAATATAGTTTTTTAGAAAGTCAACAAAGCAGTTATCCAATTACTTCACATTGCATAACTAATAACTAGGAGTAGCTACCAATTGCATTTGCTTGTCATGGAATTCCGTGAGACCATATTTTATTGACACATTTTTTTAAACATTTCACTTCCTTTGCTATGATATGGATTCTTGTAAAAAATCTATCAAAGAATAATAGTAAGCTATCGCATAGACAAGGCAATCAACTATTTGAAAAAATTCCTCAAAGAAATATGGTCTCATGGTGATGTCCATCACCATGAGACCACATTTATTTGAGGATTTTTTTAAAACAACTCACTCCCTTGTCTATGCTACCAAAGAATTGTATCAAAAATTTCACTTCCTTGCTGTTATGGCTAAAATTATAAAATAGTTTATTTCAAAAAAACTATGGATTCTTGGAAAAAATCTATCAAAGCATTGTAGTAATATGGTAGTATAGAAAAGGCAATGAGCTATTTGGAAAAAATCCTCAAAGAAATGTGGTCTCATGGTTACCATGATGACCATGAAACCACATTTCTTTGAGGCATGACCATGAGACCACATTTATTTGAAATATTTTTTAAAACAATGCACTGCCTTGTCTATGCTACCACATGTTTCATACATGTCTACCCATATTTTCCTCAAGTTGTCAACTTCATTGTCTCATTTTCTTCTATATCTCCCCTCACCTCTCTATCTCTCACCTTTTTCTCCCCCCTCACCTCTCTATCTCTCCCATCTCTAGGTCTCTGAATCACCCCTTGTCTACCTCTCCATCCCTCCTTAGCCATCTATTGGAAAATGTGCCTCAACTTGCTAGCTTAGACCTCTGTTCAAGACTCGGCATTTTTCCCTTTTTGTTGGCCTTCATTGTCAGCCTATTGCCAAAATATTGAACCTAGAAACCTAATTTGTGGGGTTCTAAAAAATCATCACTTGGCAACATCAAGCTAGTCACGAGATCGTTGGATTTCTAAACTTCTGAACTGATGTCACAAGGTTCGTAAGTTTCATAACCTCTCAACATGGAAATATCCTTGTTGTTACACATTTTAGGATTTTCCTAACCTCGACTGAAGGTTTTGAAGCTCAGGTTTCTCCTGACTTGGTGATCCCTTTCTTATTGTCATATATTTTAGGAATTTCCTAACCACTGAATGGAGGTTGTGAAGTTTGGGTTTCTCCCAACTTGGTGACATGACCAATGGATGGTGGGACTGGTCTACATGGATGGTGACATCAGTTCTACAACAATGACATGGATGTCATGTGGATAGTGGGGACATCACATTGAATAATTCGATATTCAAAGCAATGGACGAGTGTTGTGTCGACACATGGCACAAATTCATTCATTGATTCTACATTGTTGTTGTGTATCAACAATCATTGGACCAAAAGATGTATTACATGATAGTGATATATTTTCATTAAACGCATGATCTAACTTTGGGGTTGATAGAGAGAAAATATGGTAATATTGTTTGTAGCCAAATATATTGTTAGGTGGCTCGATGCATGTTGGATGGTAGTGTGTGTGGCCCGAGATGAAGGAAGCTCGTCTGTGAAGATAATGAAATTAATGAAAACCTAATGGTGGTTGTGTTGTTCTACACTATATGCTTTACGAGCATTGTAGTAGTGTGAGCTGAAGAGAAGTCTATTAGTGAGGTCGAACAAGGGGATTATATTGCTATTGTGAGTTAACATTTGAGAGTGAAGTTTGTAACTCTATTCTTAATCTATTTACTATAATACAAAGTGACTTTACTTGGTTGTGTGGGTTTTTTCCCCCATAAGGGTTCCCAAGTATATTTGGTGTTATTTCTATGTGTGATATTTTGTCTCTCCTTTTGTTTTGTGAACGTGCATCTCAATGTATGTAACTTGTTAAAATGAATGATTTTCTCTACACTTCTTTCCTGAGGTTTGTGCAAATTACGAAGGAGTTTTTGCACCATCGCTTTCCTTACAAGTGGTATCAGAGCCTAGCCAATTGTGTTATCTAATTAGTCTAGTTTATGGTTTAATTTTGGTAGAATTTATGATCTATTTGTTGAAATTTTCATGAACCTTGATGTTTGAATGTTGATATTTCCTCAAAACCATAGGCATTGGGCCTAATTTTATATCTGTAAATTTTTAGTGGCATTGGCATGTTATATGGGCTATTTGTGTTAATTCTACATGTGGATTAATGAATGTTCTTTAAGATAGTTATAGATATGTGATTATTATGCATACTAATATTTCCCTATAGATATGATTCGAGGACATTAAATTGAGAAGATTTTTCCAATTGGTCATTCACCATAATGGTTAAAAAAGTGGTCATGCAAAGCTCAATCAAGGGAATCATTTAAAGAGGTCGATGGTGGGAGATTCCTTATGCAAATTGAGTTGTAACCACCTTGTAAATGATCTTCATTGTTGTTGAGAGAATATAGGCATTACTATTGTGCTAAATCTGTGTTGAGGCAAGCACGTCTAACTAGATTCCATGCATGTGTGTAACCACCTCTCCACTTTCTCTACTTTCCCTAAAGTGGCATCCTCCCAATTCATGGATTTGACTACCATTTTTAGTTAGTTGCTTATTTTCCTATAAATAAGAGTTGAATGCTACTTCTTAGAAGGTTGCATGACTTGATGATGTACTTGCATTCTTAGTAATACAACTACACTGCTCTATTATACGCATGTTTTCCAATGAATGAGATGAAGTTATAAGTTCATGCATCTGAGTTTACATTAGTTTTAGAGGATACTCATCCAAGGGGGCCCACTTGGTGAGAATTTCATCTTTTAGTTTAGTTTAGTTATTACCTTTTTTTCAACAATTAGTTAAGAATCTAGCACTAACTATTCCTGTAGTCACTAGAATTCCATTTTGTGACTATTCCTATAGCCAAAGAAAACATAGTAGTTTCGTATTTTTTTGCTCATATTTTCATTTTTGTCATGCATTTCAGCTTAGCATAGTTGTTTGTTGATGTTCAACACTTATGTTATTTCCTTCTAAGCAATTTACCTTCATCATTGTGTTTTTCTTAGTTGTAGAATGAATATGGCTATTTTGGATCCTTAGTGTACATACTGTGCTGACCCATTTCAAGTTCACGTCCCTAGGTTGAAAGGTTAAATGCACCTTCATGATTATTGAATGGCTATTCAGTTTAGATGTCCAATCTGTGAATCATAGCTATAAGGGCTTAGTTGTTAAATCATTCTAGGAGGCCAACATTATCCTTGTGAGTAGGGTTGGTTTTTTTTGTGAATCATGTTCAATGGAAGTCTTGCAAAAGAAGAATTGATTGTCTTGTTTATAGTTTGAGATGGAAAGTACATCAGGAAGAGTAGAAATTAAAAAGTTCAATGGCAGCAATTTGAGTTTTGGAAACTCAAAATGGAAGATATGTTGGTGGATACAGACCTTTGGATTGTTTTGTGTGGAACCATGCCACAAAGTATGAAACATTAAGATCGAGACCTTACAGATAGAAAATCCAGAGGGCTAATAAGACTTTGTCTAGATGATTCTATCCTCTTGAACATCCATGAGGAGAAGACTGCATCTTCAAATTATGGAAGAAACTTAGTGACATTTATCAAGGAAAGTCTTTGGTGAATAAGTTATTCCTGAGCAAGAAGTTTTAATCCTTGAATATGGAAGAAGGTGCATCTATAGCAAACCATCTGAATTCATTTAGTATGATTGTTACTTAGTTGGCATCTGTGGGTGTGAAGATAGAGGAGCAGGATCATTGCATGCTTTTGTTATGTTCCTTCCCCAACTCTTAGGATCATCTAGTAATGGCTATTGGAAGTACAAAAACTACTTTCAAGATGGAAGATGTGGTTGCCTCATTGTTGTTAGAAGAAATGTGGAGGATGTCTTTTGAGATGGCTAAGGAGGCTCTTTTTGTTCGAGGTAGATCAAAGGAGAGAGGAAAGAAGAAAAACAAGAAGTCTAAATCCAAATCTGAAGGGAGATCAAAGTCTCCTAGTAAGAAGTCCAAGGTGAAATTTTGGAACTATGGGTAGACTAGTCATATCCGAAAGGATTGTGAGGAGAAAAAGAGGAAGAAAAATAACTCTTTAGGAAATGACTCCTCTCAAAGTAATGTATATTCCTTCATTGTAGCCTTGGAAAATTAGGCATCTGATGATTTCTAGCTAATTGACTCAGGGGCATCTTTTCACATGACATCTCAGAGAGATTGGTTCACTGAGTATGAAAATTATGTTGGTGGAAAGGTGTACCTAGCATGTGATTCAACTCTGGAAATTGTTGGTCATGGAAGAGTCAAAATCCAATTTCCTAATAGAAGAATCAAAGGGATTGATGGCCTACTGCACATACTAGGTTTGGCTCATAACCTACTTTCTTTCAGTAAGTTGAATGATGTTGGTGTGCAAGTTTCCTTCTCAAGTGGAGGTTGTAAGATGACTAGAGACTAGAGGCTCAATGGTGTTGGCTAAGGGTGCACGCATAGGAACTCTATACAAGTTGGATGCATGTCATGTTCAATGTAACAACATCTCTGTAAATTCAAGCAAAGTTGCTTGTGTAGAGGAGAATGAAGCTCCTCTAGGTACACATTCCTTGGAGGTGAAACTCCTAGAAAAGAAGACCATGTTATGGCATCATAGACTCAGTCACATAGTAGAGAAAGGCTTAAAATCCTTGAAAAATAAAAATCTTGTTGAAGGTCTTGTCGATTGTAACCTTGACTTTTATTTTTTCAAACATTGTATTTATGGAAAGAAACATCATGTTTCATTTTATTCGATTCCTCATAAATCTTGTAGTATATTGGATTATGTTCATTCTAATGTATTTGGTCCAGTGAATGTTCCTTCATTATCGAAGTCTAGATATTATGTTTCTTTTATTGATGATTATTCGAGAAGGGAATTTGTGTACTTTCTTAAGAGTAAATCATAAGTGTTCAGTCAGTTTAAAGAGTTTAAAAACATGGTAGAAAATTAGACTGGAAGAAAAATTAAATGCTTGAGGATGGATAATGGGGCTGATTTTTGTTTTAAATTTTTTGAAAGGTATTATAAATACCATGCGATTAAAAGGAATAAAACTATGCCTTATACTGCACAACATAATGGATTTTTTGAAAGGTTAAACAAGATGCTAATGAAAAGAGTGAGAAGTATGTTGAGTGATACTGGTCTAGAGAAAAAAAATTTGGATTGAGGCTATGGCTACAGTATGTTACTTGATAAATCATTCACCTTGTGCAGATCTTGTTGACAAAAAACCTTTGGAAGCATGGTCTGGTAATGATCCCTCTCTGATGTACATATTTGTATCTTTGGATGTGAGGCATATGCATATATGTCGAATGAGAAAAGATCAAAGTTGGAGAACAAGGTTGTCAAATGTATCTTCACTTGCTATGGCATTGATGTGAAAGGATACAAGCTTTGGAATCTTGTTAATGAGAAATTTTTGTACATCAGAAGTGTAATCTTTCATGAGTTAAAGCCTTCAATAGTTGGTTCACAGTTAGAGATAGATAAAAAGGAAAGGAAGAATGATGCAGTTTAAATTCCTCGAACTCTAGAAAAAGAGGAACTACAAAGTGTACCTGAAACTAAGGAGAGTTCTAGCAGCTCTAAGAGTTTTGAAGAAGAAGAACCACAACCTCAACCTCAACCTTTGAGGAGGTCTACATGTGAAAAGTGTCAACCTGATAGGTATGGATTTTCTATGTTGGATTCGAACTATGCCTATGATTTGATTACTAGCATTGATGAGCCTAGGACTGTGAAAGAGGAAATTAATATGTCTAACTCAAATTCCTAGTTTGAAGCCATTAATGAAGAAATGGAATCATTGAAGAAGAATGAAACTTGGGATTTGGTACCTTTTCCTAAAGGGAAAAATCCTATTAGTTGTAAATGGGTATTTAAGAAGAAAATTGATCTAGATGGCAATGTTGAAAAGTATAAAGCTCGGTTGGTCATGAAAGGTTATTCCCAGGTGGAGGGAATTGATTATGGAGAAATGTTTTCTCGTATAGCGAAGCTAACATCTATCAAATTTCTTTTGTCACTTGCAATCACACGTATGACTTAGAGATTGAGCAAATGGATGTGAAGAAAAAATTTCTTCATGGAGAGCTAGAAGAAGAAATTTATATGTCCTAGCCTGAGCACTTTGCTGAAAAAATCAAAGAAAGCCTAGTTTGCAAGTTGAAGAAATCTTTCTATGGTTCCAAGCAATCACTTAGAATGTGGTACCAAAATTTTGACACATTTTTGTTGTCATTGGGATTTGTAAGATCAAAATATGATCATTATGTGTATTACAAAACTAAAAATGATTGTGTTTATTATTACCCTGTACGTGGATGATATGTTGTTCATAGGAAATAGTAAGACTATGATTTCTTATCTAAAATCTCAATTGTCTAAAAAGTTCAAAATGAAAGATCTATGTGTAGTAAGGTATATGTTGGGGATCGAAATAAAAAGGGATAAAGGAAGTAGAAAGATTTCGCTTAGCCAAAGTAAGTATATCAACACTATCCTAGAGAGATTTGGGATGAATGATTGGAAGCAACTAGTTGTTCCAGTGTTGCAAGGAACGAAGCTATCTATTGAAGATTGTCCAAAGTCTCCTACTAAGATGGAGGACATGACCAGGGTTCCTTATGCAAGTGTAGTTGTAATTTTAATGTATGCAATGTTCTATACAAGTTCAAACATTTCCCAAGTAGTGGTAGTTCTTATTTGGTTCATGGCTAATCTAGGAAGGCCGCATTGGGATGTTGTGAAGAGAGTTTTGATCAGATACTTGAAGCGCACCTCAGAGTTTGCTTTGTGTTATCATGGAAAATTGATTGGATCACAAAGATCTCTTAGCATTCATGGATATGTGGATTCTAATTGGGAAGGGGACATTGACAGCAAAAGATCCACCAATGGATACATCTTCATGTTATTTGGTCGAGCAGTGAGTTGGATGAGTAATTGGTAGGTTGTAGTTGCTTTATCTACTACTGAGGAAAAATATATGGTAGAAACACACACCTACAAATAATTCATTTGGCTTAGACATTTGTGTTCAGATATTGGGTTAAATGTAGGGCAGTTTACGATTTGTTGTGACAACCAGAGTGTTATTTATTTGGTGAAAAATCCCACTTTCCATGCTAGGACGAAGCACATTGATGTATAGTATCATTTCATTCGTGATATGGTGGAAGATGGAAAGGTTAATCTAGAAAATTTGGATACTCTAGAGAATTTCATTGATGCATTGAAAAATATTGTGACCATAGACAAGTATAGGTGGTGTCCTAGTTTGATGGGCCTTGGGGCCTATGACCTTAAATAACTTCAAGTTTAGAGGAAGCTAGTAAGTATTTGTCAAGTGGGAGCTTGTTGGAAAATGTTCCTCAACTTGTTGGCTTGGACCTCTGTTAAAGAATTGGCATTTTTCCATTTTTGTTGGACTTCATTGTCAACCTATCCCTAAAATCTTAAACCTAGAAACCTAAGTCACAAGGCTCTAAAAAATCATAACTTGGTGACATCAAGCTAGTTTCAAGATCATTGGATTTTTGAACTTCAGAACTCATCTCGCAAGGTTCATACATTTCATAACCTCCCAACATGATGATCTCCTTGTTGTCACAGATTTTAAGATTTTCCTGACCTTGACTAAAGGTTATGAAGTTCAAGTTTCTCCCAGCTTGGCGATCTCTTTCTTGTTGTCGCAGGTTTCAAGAATTTCCTAACCTCCGACTAGAGGTTGTGAAGTTAGGGTTTCTCCCGACTTGGCGACTTGACTGATGGATGGTGAGAATATTCTATGTGGATGGTGACATTAGTAATACAACAATGGCATGGATGCTATGTGGATAGCGGGGACCAAATGGAACAAGTCGACAGTTTGGTATGATAGTCAAAGCGATGGACAAGTGATGTTTTGACACATAGAATGAATTCATTTGTTGATTCTACATCATTGTTGTGAATCAATGATCAATGGACCAAAATTTGTATTACATGTTAGTGATATATTTTCATTAAATGCATGATCTAACTTGGGGGTTGACAGAGATTAAATATGGTAATATTCTCTATAACCAATTTTATTGTTGGATGGCTCGATGTGTGCTAGATGGAGATGTGTGTTGCCTAAGATGAAGGAAGCTTGTCAGTGAAGATAATGAAATTAAAGAAAACCTAATGGTGGTTGTGTTGTGTTACATTGTATGCTTTACGAACATTGTAGCAGTGTGAGGCAAAGAGAAGTCTGTGAGTGAGGTCAACCAAGGGGATTGTATTGCTACTGTGAGTTAACATCTAAGAGTGAAGTTTGTAACACTGTCTATAATCTATTTACTATAATACAAAGTGACTTTACATGGGTGTGTGGGTTTTTTCTCCCATATGGGTTTTCCCATGTATATCTAGTGTTATCTCTATGTGTGATATTTTTTCTCTCCTTTTTTTTGTGAATGTGCATCTCAATGTATGTAAATTGTTAAAATGAATGATTTTTTTGGCACTTCTTTCCTTTTTTTTTTGCATTAGGAAGGTGTTTTTGCACTGTGGCTTTCCTTACACCATCTAGATCTCTCACTTAACCCTAAATCCTAAACCATATCCATAAATCCTCAATCCTCAACCCTTAAATCTTAAATCATAAACCCTATCCCTAAACCCTCAACCCTCAACAATATACCTTAAACCCTAATCCCTTGAACCTAAACCCTAAAACATATCCCTAAACCCTCAACCCTCAAACTTTAAACCTTAAATATTAACCCTATCCCTCAACCCTAAACCCTCAACACTATACCTTAAACACTAATCCCTCAAACCTCAACCCTTAAACCCTTAATACCTCAACCGTTAAACCCGACTTCACCTCGACTTTCCGCGATTTTTCGCACTCTTTTCGAGCGATCTTTGATCTTTCCTCCCTCATCGCCGCCTCTCGATTGACTGACTTTGTATATCTCTCATCTTTATCTTTACCTTCATCTTTCGTGATCCTTCTTTACCTCCTTTATCGACTATCCATAAAGTTTTTCTCAACCCTCAAACCTTAAACCTAAACCCTGTACTTTAAACCCTAATCCTTAACCCTTAATGCTAAAACCTATCCCTAAATCCTCAAACCTTAACCCTTAAACCTTAAACCATAAACCCTATCCTTAAATAGGCTCTACCCTTGACACTATACCTTAAACCCTAATCCCTCAACCTTTAAACCCTCAACCCTTCGACCCTTAATCCCTCAAACCTTAAACCCTAAACTCTTAACCCATAGATACGTTTAAACCTTTAAACCTTATACCCTATACACCTAACCTTGGACACTCGACCTTGAACATTATCCCTCAACCTTCAAACCTATACCCTATACCCTCGGCCCTATATGTATTCCCTAAACACTCAAACCTCATCCATATGCCTTATACCCTCAACCTTAAACATTGAACCCTATATCTTAAACACTCAACCTTGAACATTATCCCTCAACTATAATTTCTCAACTCTCTACCCTGATCCCTCAACCCTATACAATAAATCCTTAACCATCAACCCTCAACCCTAATCCCTCAACCCTATATGTTAAATCCTCAACCATCAACCCTCAACCCTCAACCCTTAAACTCTCAACCCTTAAACCCTCAACCTTTAAACCCTCAACCTTTAAATTCTCAACCCTTAAACCATCAACCCCTCTACCTAGATATTAAACCCTTAATCCTAATACATCAACCCTATACCTTAAACCTTAATCTCTTAAATCTCAATCCTTAAAACCTAATCCCTTAATCCCTCAATCCTTAAACCATAATCCCTTGACCCTTTAACCTTAAATACTTAAGCCCTTAATCCTTAAATCCTAATTCCTTAACCCTCAATCCTAAAGCCACAATACTCAACCCTTATTTACCTTATACCTTAAACCCTATCCCTAAACCCTCTACCTTCAACAATATACCTTAAACCATAATCCCTCAACCCTTAAACCCTTAATCCATCAAACCTTAAACCCTTAAACCCTAAACCCTCAACCCCTAGATACCCTTAAACCCTTAAACTTTAAACCCTTAAACTCTATACCCTATACATGCAACCTCAAACACTCAACCTTCAACATTATCCCTCAACCCTTAAACCTCTACCCTAAACCCTATAACCTCAACCCTCATCCATATGCCTTATACCCTTAACCTTAAACCTTGAACCCTATATCTTAGACACTAAACCTTGAACATTATCTCTCAATTGTAAACTCTCAACCCTGTACCCTAATCCCCCAACCTTGTACCTTAAATCCTCAACCTTCAACCCATCTACCATATACATTAAACCCTTAACCCTAATAATTCAACCTTATCCCTTAAATCCTAACCTCTTAATTCACAACCCTAAACCATAATCCCTTAAGCCCTCAACCCTTAAACCCTAAACCCTTGACCCTTTAACCTTACAACATTAAACTCTCAACCCTTAAACCCCAATCCCTTAACCCTCAACCTTAAACCCTATCCCTAAAGTATCAACCCTTAATCCCTTAATCCCTCAAACCTTAAAACCTTAAACCCTAAACTCTCAACCCCTAGATACCCTTAAACATTAAACCCCTAAACCCTATACCATATACACTTAACCTTGGACAATCAAACTTGAACATTATCACTCAACTTTTAAACCTCTACCCTATACCATATACCCTCAACCCTATACTTATGCCCTAAACCATCAACCCTCATCCATATGCCTTATACCCTCAAGCTTTAACCCTGAACCCTATATCTTGGACACTCAATCTTGAACATTATCCCTCAACTATAAACTCTCAAACCTCTACCCTAATCCCTCAACCCCATACCTTAAATCCTCAACCCTCAACCCTCAACCCTAATCCCTCAACCCTATACATTAAACCCCCAACCCTCAAAATTCAACCCTCAACCCTCAAGTCTCAACCCTTAACCTTCAACCCTAATCCTTCAACCCTAATCCTTCAACCCTCAACCCTTAAACTCTCAACCCTTAAACCCTCAATCATTAAACCCTCAACCCTCAACCCCTCCACCATATACATTAAACCCACAACCGTAATGCATCAACCCTATACCTTAAACCCTAATATATTAATTCTCAACCCTTTTAAACCATAATCCCTTAAGCCCTCAACCCTTAAACCCTAAACCCTTGACCCTTTAACCTTAAATCTTGAAACCCTCAACCCTTAAATCCTAATCCCTTAACCCTCAACCCTAAAGTCTCAACCCTCAACCCTTAAACCTTGCAGCCTAAACCCTCTGCCTTCGACACTATACCTAAAACCCTAATCCCTCAAGGGTGATCCCACAATACTGGTTTATAATTTTTGGCCAAACTAGACACTTAACTGATTTTTTCTAACTAGATCTTCATTTTCAAGCACCTATAGCGGCTAAACCATGAGGAATTTGAAGATGATGTAAAATAGTGATTTGTGAAATTTTGTTTGTACATTCTAAATATATTTTTTTCAAAAAAATTTGAATCAAATTACACTTCTTTTTCTATCTCCTTCAAAAACTAGTTTTTTCAATAAACTCCATTTTTTAGGAGTGATGATCACCGTATACAACACAAAAAAAAATTCCATGAAGGATAATTTTTATTTTTTATTTTAGATTTGTAACTACAATATCTAGCACTTTCATTTGGTTTCTTAGGGTTTTATTGAATATTTTTTCCTTAATCAAGTTTCAAATTCAAAACAATTACAATTCAAACATAGGCAGACTGTATGCAATATAAATTTTTTTGTATGTCGAAATTCAAAAAAAAAATTGTTTGATCAAGTACTTCAATATTTAGTGCATTGATATTTTTCAAAAAAAAAATTGATAATCTGCTATTTTTCCACATGTGCAGAACGTAGAGCTTTATTTTTCAGTGAAAAACCTATATTCACAAGAAATAAAAAAATATAATAATTAAATTAAATTTATTTAAAACTATACCTTTTTGGAAGCTTATAATAAGCACTACATACTTAAAAAACAAATTTTAAATGAATTCATTTGATCCCCTAAAAGGTAAATCAAAAATGGTTTTTTATCAGCATTTTGATAGGTGTAAAGGAGACTTAGTTATAGGTATGGTTTAAAACTAGTGTGTTTTTATCCAAGGGGTTTTGGTCTAAGGTAGTTTGATCAAACTCTCTTCAATTAGAATCCTTTAAATGAAAATTTTCAAGGCTTAAATCATTATATTTTCTAAAAATATGTGATTTCAGCAAAAATCAAGATCTCCTAGAAATTGTAAACCAGTATTATGGGATCACCCTCAACCCTTAAACCCTCAACCCTTAAACCCTTAAACCCTTAATCCCTCAAACCTTAAACCCTTAAACCCTAAACTATCAACCCCTAGATACCCTTAAAACCTTAAACCTTAAAGCCTTAAAGCCTATACCTTATACACTTAACCTTGGACACTCAACCTTGAACATTTTCCCTCAACCTTCAAACCTTTACCCTCAACCCTATACTTATTCCCTAAACCCTCAAACCTCATCCATATTCCTTATACCTTCACCCTTAAATCATAAAACCTATATCTTAGACACTCAAGCTTGAACATTATCCCTTAATTGTAAAATCTCAACCCTCTACCCTATACCCTCAACCATATACTTAAGCCCTATTCCCTCAATCCTAAACCCTATACCTTAAACCTTGAAACCTACACCCACAAACCCTCATCAATATTCCCTATACCCTTACCCTTATACCCAAAACCATTATTATTATGCCTCAACCCTATACTTATAATCTAAACCATACACTATTAAACCAAGTTATCCTATTCCTTATATACCCTCAATAGATATCGTCAACACTAAACCCAAATCCCTATACCTTACACACTTAATATTATACATTCAACAAGCTGAATATTATCCCTCAACTATAACCCTCAACCCTTAACCCTCTACCCTCTACCCTTTACCCTCTACCCTCAACCTATTACTTAATCCAAATAATCCCTCAAACCTCAACCCTATACCTTAAACCATAAACCCAGAAACCTCAACCCTCTACCTTAAAAACTATACCGGCCCAGGTCCTTATATACCCTAAATCCAAAACCCTTACATACATACATACAAGCATGTATATATACATACATACAATCATGTATATATACATACATACAAACATACAAACATACAAACATATAAGCATACATGGGTAAGGCCACAATAGTGGTTTACAATTCAAGCAAGGAAAACTCACAATAAATGAATACATGGCAAAAAACTTGATTTTAGGGGTTCGTACAAACCTACTGGTTCGATCAAACACATAAGAGGTTCGCCTGAACCAAAGTTCGATCGAACCAATTTAATTCTTTCTTGCCCAAAAAACCAAAAAAATCCATTATGGAAAGGTGGTTTGCTCAAACCCCTAGGGGTTCGTACAAACCACCTTTATTCCTCATCCCGCCTGAGACACAAAAAAACCTAAATTTTGGCACTTCTAAGCTTAGGTTGAGGATGAAAATGGAGAAATCTTCACAAACCCAACTGGAATTAGGTATTCCTCAGAATTATCTATCCAATGAATATAATTTTAATATATTTTGGTTTTATTGTGTATTTCTATTTTTAGTTTTATTAAACATAGGTTTTTCATCAAAAATGAAGGTCTATGCTCTGCACATGTGGAAAAATAGAAAATTATCAAAAAAATTTGAAAAATATGAGTGCACCAGATATTGAAGTCCTTGATCAAACCAAAAAAATGAATTTCGATATATACAAAAAAAAGTTATGTGTTATACAGTCGCACTATGTCTGAATTGTAATTAGTTTGACTTTAAAAATTGATTAAAGAAAAAATATTCATTAAAAAACTATATAACAAAGTGGAAGCACTAGATATTTGAGTTACAAATCTAAATTCGAAATAATTATAATGTTATCGTTCATGGAAAAAAAGTTATGTGTTATACAGTGTGCGCCACTTTTAAAAAATGTTGTTTTCTAATAAAAAACCAATTTTAGTGGGAGATGGAAAAAGAAGTGCAATCTGATTCCAAATTTTTTTAAAAATATATTTTTGGAATCTACAAACAAAATGTGATGAGACTCTAGTTTGCATCATCTTCAAATTCCTCACAATTTAGTCGCTATAGGTGCCCGAATGTGAAGATTTAGTTAAAAATAATAATTTTAGTGTCTAGTTTGGCCAAAAATTGTAAACCACTATTGTGGGATCACCCACATGCATACGTACATACATACATACATGCATACATATAAGCATGCATACATACATACATACATAAATACAATTAAACATACATACACACATACATACATACATACATACATACAAGCATGCATACATATATACATACATACAAACATGCATACATACATACATACATGAATACAATAATACACACAGACACACATTCACACATTCATACATACATGCATATATACATACATACATACATACAAGCATGCATACATGCATTCATACGTACAATCATGCATCCATACAATCATACATACAGGCATACATACATACATGCATACAAGCATACATACAATTTAACATACATACATACATATATATATACATACACACATACATACACACATAAATACAAATATATATATACAAACATAAATACATCAAACATACTTAGAAAACTTGGGCATAAAAAATTCCAACTGAGACATAACACGAGCACGTTTTAACACACTTGTGTTATGTCAACTTGACAAACAGTCAACAAACTTTTTCAAAAATGAAAAAAATACAAAGCAAAACATAACACAAGCGCATTATAACGCGCTCACATTATATCTTTCTTTGGGAATCCCCAAGCCTTAGGCTTGGGGTTTTCTTTGGATTTCCAACCCAAAGGCTTGGAGTGCCTTCCCAATGTCTAAAGACATGTTTTTGCATATTCTACAAGATTTCGCATAACCTTGTTTGTGATAACTGTCAAGTTTTCACATGTTTCAAGGTCAAATAAATTGAACACCTATGTAATGTTAGACTTTCTCTTAGCAATTTAATGATATAATTTTTTCACATTTTGACAATGTTAAGCCTTTCATATTTAATTTGTTTTGTTTGTCTATTTTTTGGGAAAAAACCAGTGTTTGGTATTCTTTTCTATATAAATTAACGACTCATTAAAATTTAAAATAAATTAAATTAAATATTTTTTAAGGATGTGTCCACTTTGAACATTAGTAAAAAATAAAATATTCATTAAAAAATTATCAAAAAAATCAAGCATAAAATATATGTTAGCTAATTTCTCACTGAAGCAATTTTAAAAATACCAAAAAAAAAAAATTAACCTTTTGAGGGAGCCACAAAACATGTTATGTTATGTTTTTTTTATAGAAAAAACTCCAATTTATGTGGCTCCCTTTTTGAACCCCTTAATTTATACCTTTTAAAAAAAAAAAATAGTAGTTTAGAAAGTAGACTTAGAGCACTATGAACATTGTTTTTGTTGCATCTTAAAATTTTGAGTGTAACTATGCTCAATTTCTCATCAAAGGTAAATATTTCCTTATTTTAGAAAGAAAAAAAAAGTGGCCACTTAAGACCCCTTTTTGGCCCCCATCTTCCTGCACTTACCCTAGTATGTACAAACTACTAGGATACCTCGAGGGTCAAGAATAAAATTTCTTAAGATGAATGCTATTAATAGGCTCTTCTGAAGGTTCTCCTTTTGATGTAGTAAGTTTATAAGCTCCAAAAACATAGTTTGTTATGATGATAAAAGGCCCTAACTAATTAGGTTCACACTTTCCTTTCTTGTCTCTATCTTGTTGACCCTTTTGATTCTATTTTAGGGCCATGTATTCAATTGCAAACCTTTGAACTTTAATCTTTTTTTTATAGCTAAAACAAAGGTGATTTTGGTAATATTGTAAGTGATTTAATACATTAAGATTCCTTTCATTCAATTATTCAATCTCAAGCAATATAGATACTTGATAATATTCTTTGTCAATGGCATGCTTTAAAGACACCCTTAAGGAGGGAAGCTCAACCTCAATAGGAAAAATGGCTTCAGTTCCAAAGACTAGGAAATATGAAGTGGCTTGTTTAGATGTGTAGATACTAGTGTGATAATCCCATTATGTGGTATTAAGCTCCAAATGTCAATCACAACTAGCTTCATTGATTGTTTTCTTCAAGATTTTCAATATAGTTTTGTTTGAAGATCAACTTGATCATTACATTGTGGATAATGAAGAGTGGAAAAATTATTCTGAATATGGAATTGGTGAAAAAGATCATAGACATTTCGATTTTTAAAGGGATTTCCATTTTCTATAATGATAGCATGAGGAATATCATACTAAAAAAATGATTTAGTTTAGGATAAATTTGGCTATTTTTTTCTATTAATATTGGATAATGGAATGACTTCAGCACACTTTGTAAAATAATCACTAGTAGTGATAATGAAATTATGGCCATTGGATGAAGGGGGTGGATTTTTCTTATGATGTCAAGTCCTCATTGTAAAAAATTCTGAGTAGTTATTAGTTGTAACTCCTAGAGAGGTGCATGAATCAAGTCTCTATGTTGTTGACATTCATGACATTTCTTAAAAAATTATTATACACATTATCCCATCATTATATACTATATTCCTTTCTTAACAACTTTTTCACAAGGGTAGATCCACTAGAATGAGCACCACAAACACCTTCATGTACCTTAGATAAGGAAATTTTAGCTTCTTCTGAGTTTAGAAAACTAAGGAGGGAACCATCAAGACTCCTTTGATAAAGGGTATTAGCAAGGATGACAAAATGGGAATATTGATGAATGAATGTTTTCTTCTGAGCACTGTATAAGTTAGGTGGAAGGGTGTTGTCATATAGGTAGGTGTAAACATCATGATACCAAGGAGAATTAGGACCAAAAATCTTACATACTAGTTCAAATTATAGAACATCAAAAGTTGGGATTAAAATTTTCTCTACCAAGAACTCGCAATGATGAGTATTATGAGGCATTTCTAAGAGAGATCCAATAGTAGACCTAGCATCAACATCTTTGTTATTTAACCTTGGGATTTTCTCAAAGATGATAGTTGAAAAGTATTGTTTAAATTGTCCACCATCCTTTTGTATGGGAGAAGTTTTTATCCTTTGCTTGATAATCATCATTTACTTTCCCTATAGCCAATTGTGAATCTCCATAAAATTGAAGTTCCTTTATTTTCCACTAGATTACCATTCTAAGATCAATGATTAAAGATTCATAGTTTGCAATCTTGTTTTTGCAAGGTAAAGAAATTCTATATGATTTTAGGATACAATCACCTTGTGAAGTGATGAAAACAATTCCAGCCCAAGATCCATGTTGAACATGAGAGCAATAAAAATATAACTTCTACAAATGTGAAGGGTTAATGTTAAAAATTCTCTCATTTGGAAATTCTACAATTAGGGTATGGTCCACATCTAAATGTGCATCTACTAATTGATATGTAACTATTTTGTCCTTTGATAGCTTTATGATCCACATACTTAATGTGAAACTCACTTAGGTACATTTGTTATATGTGTGAGATTTTCTAACAAGCCTACCCAAGAATCTAATGACTAAAGGAAAGAAAAACCAGAAATATGAGGAGGAATAAACTATATTCCTCTCAAGAATGCACAGCTATATTCAACTTGAGAATTGAGATTACAAAGCAAATTCTTTGGTTATATAGGCCAAGGGGAGAGATAGATGCAACCAGATTATGACAATTGTTAGTATCTTATGAGGTGTGACAACTCATGTCATTAAAGGCCCAACCACCTTATCCCTATGTAAAGTTAAGCTAGTGTGAAGAGGACTTTAGTGGAGAACTAGCTAAAAATGAACTAATTAGATAAAGTACCCCTTTCACACTAACACCCCCCTTTAAGTGCAACCTAGGGAGAAGTATAAAATCCAAAGATACAAATATGGATGTCAACTACTAGGCCTAATGAGGTACCCATGTACATAATAACCTCTCAATGATAAAGAAGGAGAAAAGCTAGTGGGTAAAAACTCCTACTCGTGAGAGGGTGAATGAAGAATGTTTAAGTGACCCCCAAAAAGAGATGTGCCTCACCCGCAAGAGAGACTAAAGATGAACATACTTGCTCTTATTGAAGGGTTTGATGAATATATCTACAACTTGATCTATTGTAGGACAATATTGCAAATCAATGACCTACTCTTGAATTAGCTCCTAGAGAAAATGCATATGGATCTTGATGTGTTTGGTTTGTTGATGATGGATTGGGTTCTTCTAGATCCAGATGGCACTTTGGTTGTCATAATAGATAATTGATGGCTTCTAAAATGTGATACCAAGTTCAATGAGGATATTCTGAAGCCAAATAGCCTTAGTGGTAGCATTGACAGCTCCTCGATACTCAATCTTAGTTGAAGAAAGAGAAATGGCATTCTGCTTCTTCTCTTCCAACAAATGGGTCCAGAACCATAGTGAAAATTGTAGCTGAATGTGGACTTGCAATCATCAATATCACTAGCCCAATTAGAATTTGTGTATCCAAGCAAGTCTAAACTTGTGTCTGTTGCATAGTGAATCCCATACCGATGAGTGCCCTAGATGTAGTGCAAGATTCATTTGGAAGCTTTCCAATGAAGCTCATGTGGTTTTGTCATGAAGCGTGAAACAATGCCAATTGCAAAAGAAATATCATGGTGAGTGTGAGTTAAGTAGATGAGGCTACCAAAAAGTTAACAATACAAAGTAGCATCAACTAGTGGTGTGGAACACTGGCCACAAGCTTAACTCTAGAAAAAAAGGGATTTGGTGCAGGATTACAATCAGCCATATGAAAAAGTGACAAAAAATCAAGAGCATACTTGGGTTGTGCAAGTGAGATCCCAGAAGAGGTCTATGTGATCTCAATCCCGAGAAATTAGTGCAAGAGACCCAAGTTGTTCATGGAAAATCTATCATGCAAATCATTCTTCACAGTTGTGATGATGGATGAAGTTCTCCCAGTGACAATCAAGTCATCAACATAGAGAGCCAAGAAGAGAAGACCATCCTCATGCCGCAAGATGTAGACATTCGGATCTAACTCGCATCTAGAGAACCCAATGGAGAGAAGAAAGGAGATTATTTTTGGCATACCAAGCTTGGGGAGCTTGTTTGAGGCCATAGAGAGACTTCCTTAGTTTGCAAACCATTGAAGAATCTTGAATGAATCCCTATGGCTGCTCCATATAGAGTTCTTCATGTAGATCTTTGTGAAGAAATGTACTCTTCACATACATTTGATGTACAACCCAACCATTAGCTACAGAAATACCAAGTAGAAAGCAAATGGAGTTCATTTTGGAAATAGGGGAAAAGGTCTCAGTGTAGTCAATACCTGGTACTTGAGAGAAACCTTTGGCCACAAGTTTTTCTTTATACTTGTCAACTGAGCCATCTGTTACAAATTTGGTTCAATAAATCCACTTGCATCAAACCAATTTTCTTCCCCGAGGAAGTGGAACAAGATCCCATGTTTTATTCCACATTAAAGAGTTGTACTCTTCCTCCATTATAGAATCCCACTTAGAAATACCAAATGCTTCATGAAATGACTATGGATATGAAGTTGTACAATATAGGAATATGGAATCTCTTGATGTTGTGATCGAGTCCTCCTTGTATTTGAAGGATCCCCAACAAGATCACCTGCAAACTCAAGTGTTTGGTGAGCCCAACAAGGAATGGTAGGGGATGGAGAAGGAGATTATGAGCTCTCTGAAGAGGAAGATAAAATCTCATTAGCAACTCAACGACTAGAGGAAGATTGAAGAAAATCATCAATGTTAGAATTCTCTAAATCCAATGTGGAGGAAGGAAGAGTAGTGGATGAGCTAGAAGAGTTTTCCTCAAAATGCACACTATGCTCAATGAAGAGCTCATGTGATTTAGGATCCATTAGTTGATATCCTTTGACACCATCAAGGTAACCAGCAAAGATACAAGGCTAACTATGAGGTTCCAAGGCCTTGCACTTCTATGAAGGAATATTTTCCCATGTTGGGGAGCTAAAAACTCTAAAGCGCCCCACAATAGGTTTCCTTCCAGACCAAGCTTTGAATGGAGTGATGCCCTTTAATGCCTTATGTGGAACTCTATTATGGATGTGAGTAGCATAGTTGATAGCTTCTTCCCAATATGCAGGTGCAAGGGAGTGAGCATGGATCATGCATCCAACCATCTCTTCAGGGACCTATTTTTCCTCTCAACTACACCATTTTGTTGTGGTGTGTAGGAAATAGTTGTTGTCCCTTGTTGTCATTGTTGGAATTAATATCAAAGACAATAAGGCATCTTGTAGCATTGATAATTCTATACCTCTTGGCATATTTTTTATTTGATTTAGTGATCAATTTATTGATCCTCACTTAAACAAATTTATATCCTTACAAAGATATAAGGCATAAGAGTGGTGCTTATTATACAGACCTTGGTATATATATCATTTGATGTTTTTTTTTCATAAGGGAACATTTAAATGATGAATATACTGACAAGATATCATAAGTTTGATTATTTTCAAATGTCATTATCAATCAGGATTTATAAGTTTTGAATGCATGTGGAAATAAAGGATTGACACTAAAAAAATGATGATGTTTTTTATTTTGTTGTGTCCTAAATGATTACTCATTTTCTTAAAAAGGAAGGGCAAGGAAGCATAGCCACTTAGGGCAGATTGTAGAAGCTTGGTGCATAGTGGAGAAGAGTATGGCTTCATAGCTAACTATTCAGGAAGTAGTTCTTTGGGCCATTGTGACAGTTATAGCTTATAATGAGCAACAAAATTGATATTTTTGTTTCCTTAATCTGTGTGGTTTTGGTTTATCTGGAAGAGGTAAAGGTTTAACTGTTCTTTAAACTTTAAATTTTTGTTTAGCTTTTGAAAAATCTTGTGTATTCGGGTTTGTTCAAAGTTTTTTTGTTTAATTTGTGTCTAATACTTTGAAACCCTAGTCAGGTTCTGCAAAACTCAAACTTTGTTATGTTTTGGATTAAGAGTTGTTTTTAATACAAGCATTCTTATTAAGGATTGTTTAAATAAAATCCATTTCATAGGCCATATCTTGTTTATTTGGATCTCAGGTTTATTTCTATGTGTAGTGTGATCTTCTATACACTATGTATTGTGATTTGACTTTATGGGGCTACTTTGTGGGGTTATGATTCAGTTTCTCCTATAACCCTAGTTTGGGTATAATAAGCAATATTAAATAAGCCTTTCAATTTATTGTTAAGGCAAGTTGAAAATCAGGTATGCAATTGAAGTTAGTTTTTTTGTAATTCAAAAGCTATGCACATTATTTATGCTATGTTGAATATATCCACAAGGTTGTTGATTACAAAGAAATGTCAGTAGTCATAGATTTCATACTCTGTTAAGAGTTATTTTTTCTATCTATACTTGAAAGCGTTATCAAAAGTTTGAGAGCACTTGTAGTGCATTGAGATGGTTCGAATTATGCTTTTGAATCTCAAGTAATGCAAGATCAAAAGATATTGTGAAAAGAAAAAAAGATGATACTTTGTATATCAATTCAAAACAATGATTGAAAAGTGATAATGTATATCCAATAAGGCATTTGAAATCTATTAGTGAGATAGTATTTTTAGTGAGACATCAATCAACCAGTGAGGCATTGTAAACAAAAAGTTTTCAAATTAAGCTACTAAGGCATTTTTAGTGGTTTTTATTCCCCTAGAGGGTTTTCCACTTAGGAAATTGTTTGTGTCATTATTATGTGATTGTATGGTTTGTTGGAAATAGGATTCCATTTAATTGCAAATCCTAAACATTAATTATTTCATGTATATCCTAAGTTCTTGGAATGTGTTCAACAACACTAAGATTAGGATGAGATTAATATTTGATGAAATAATCATGATTATTAAAAAAATTAATTAATTATGAATGTTAGGAGCATGTGAGGGTGTCCATTGTGAGTTCCTAAATAATAGGGGCACATCGGGCACCCACATGGTAAGGTGACACTCACCTTAAGTTTAGTTAACTATTCAGAGGAATAGATAACACTTCTAGATGAATGTAAAGATCATAGGAGTTAGGGTTTGATGTTTGCATGCATGAAGTTTAGTTCAGATCAGTTCAGTTCAGATCAGTTCAGTTTAGTTCAATTTAGTTCAGTTCAGAATCAATTTAGTTTAGTTTAGTTTAGTTCAGTTTAGTTCAGTTTAGTTCAGTTTAGTTATGGTTTAGTTGTCTTCAATTAGTTTTTGTTGAATTCTAGTTGACTTCAGTTAACTTGGAATGCATGGCTAATAACTTGAGTTGTATGACAAATAGAAGGGACTACCTCCAATTAATAGGGGATGACCATTCTTGCATCAATAGTGTTGAGTAAATGTTTTAGTTAACAAGAAATCACTTGGAGCCAAATTGGGTGCCCAAGATGCTTTCTTGGATTTACCTCTTTTGCATGTTGAAATATTTTTGAAGGCTCAGTTAAGTAGGATTACTTATGTGTGCCAACTTTGAGGAAGATCTTTGGAATTATCAACAGAATGAAGGTTAAGTTGTGGCTTCATTTTAGGACGCCCAAATGGATGAAACACATGTTTTAGCATTGTTTTTCATAGCATAACTCTACTTGCAAGAGATAGGTGTACCTTTTAGGGATAGGGCTTGAGCATTGTAATTGTAACTCATGTTGAGTTTACAAAGTTGATTAAAGCTTATTTATCTTAAGCAAGCTGAAGAGAGTTGGTTATCATTTTTATTGCAGGTTGTGAAGAAGTTTTGGTGAAGACAGAAGAAGCATTCTCAAGCAAGAATTGGAGCTATTGTAATTCAGAGATTGAATAATAGAATAATTCTTGGTGGAGTTTTATCCTGAAAGTTTTTCTCCATGATACATCGTGTGTAATCATTCTAATATCATATCTAGTTCTTCTATCAACTTCTATCTACATTCTACAATAATAAAATGGATTAATCAAGATAATCACCCACAAATAATAAATGTAACAAAGGAAAATCTTATTTAGATCAGCAATATTAAAGTTTTATAGAGTATAAGAAAACACCTCATTTTCAACATTTTTTATCAGAGCTAAGGTTGGGTAGAGTATTGGGATGCCTTTCTCTTAAAATATTGGAGGTTTTTTGGCTTAGTGGGAGCTTTTATTATTTTTGTTATTTGCTAATTTTGGAATTAATTTTTGTTATAATGAATTCAACGTTAGATATTGAAAGGTTCAATGGTTCCAACTATGAAATGTGCAAATTAAAAAGGGAAGATCTTCTTGAAGAAAGAGATCAGTGGTTAGCGGTTAATAATGAGACAAAGATACCTACAACTATTTTAGATGAGGATTGGGCTAAGTTAGATAAGAAGGAAAGAGGAACAATTAGGTTATGTCTTGTTGATGCTCTTCTCTTAAATTTTTCTAATGAAACCATTGCATATAAATTATGGAAGAGAATAGGGGATATTTATCAAACTAAGAGTCTCACTAATAAGTTATACATGAAAAGGAAGTTGTATTCATTGAAAATAAAAGATGGTGAATCTGTTGCACAACATTTAAATGTTTTAATTTAATTCTCAATCAGTTATCATATGTAGATGTAAAGCTAGAGGATGCGGATAAGTGCATTTTATTACTTTGTTCTTTACCAGATTCTTGGGAAAATATAATTGTTGCAATTAGTGGTAATGGTGCAGATCCAAAGATGGACAACATTATCCCTACTCTCCTATCAGAGGAGATAAGGAGGAAGTATAAGGAGTAAACTCAAGATTCCTTGTTTGTAAACGGTAGGCCTAAGTAAAAGTAGCCTAAGGGAAACAAGGAAGGGAAGGGTAAGTCAGAAGGACAAAGAAAGGTAAAGTGTTGGAATTGTGGGAAACTAGGACATGTAAAGAAGGATTGTAAGAACAAGAAATAAAGTTTTGATTCTTCTAAAGAGGATTCCTCAAATGATAGTAATGATGCATTGGTTATTTCAGCTAATATTTTTTGTGATAACTCTTTGCTTCGTGTTTCAGAGTAATCTTCATGGAGAGGATGGTAGTCATGATGCCATGAGTAACTAAGTACCACAGTTTAGTGGGAGTGGTTTGTAGTGACTTGGATGCATCATTGGTAAGGTTATCTTCATGTGATTGGGGATATTGTTTTTTCTTGGTCTAGAGTGGTTGTTATTATGTCATGGTTTACTCTTGATTCTAGATTAGATTTTTGGCATATTACATGGTTCTCTTGAGACTAGGATGTATAAGTATGTTATGATGCATGTGATCTCCTAAGATGAGATGGTTAGATCATGGATGCCATGTTTATGTTCAAGGTTGGATCTTTGACATTGATGGTTAGTTCTCTTAAGTATTGGGTACATTAATCATTTTCTTGATTACTTCATGAAAGTGTGGTGTTGCATTTGGAGTTTGGCATGGACTGGTTGGTTAAAAGTCCTCGTGGATACTTGGAGAAATAGGTGAGGCTGGAAATATCTTACAGTAAGAGACATTTGTTGGAATGGTTACCTGTAAGAAAAAAAAATTTAACAGAAAAGACCAAGGATCCTACACCTTGGTTGAATGTGAATTCAACACACTCAGTGGTTTAGCATGCCTCCCAAGAGGCAGTTTGGATACAGAGACTTGGGAAAGGTATTGGTTTGGTTGATAATGGGAAGGTATTAATTAAGAAAGCTAACACTTTAATTAATGTTATAGATTATCTTATGAAACCATACAGATAAGTTATCTTGGTTTTAATCATTTTCTTGGAAGCTTCATGATTATGCAGGTTGAATTTGAAGTTAGCATGGATTGATTAGTTGGTGCAAGAAGGCCATTGGAATTGAGTCTTGTACTTGTTTTATTATTCCTTGTTTAGAATAATTGTTATGTATAATGTCAAGTGGGAGAATGTTGGAAATAGGATGCCATTTAATTGCAAATCCTAAACATTAAGTATTTCATGTATCTCCTAAGTTCTTGGAATGTGTTCAACAATACTAAGATTAGGATGAGATTAATATTTGATGAAATAATCATGATTATTGACATTTGTAATTAAATATAAATGTTAGGAGCAAGTGACGGCATCCATTGTGAGTTCCTAAATAATAGGGGCACATGGGGTGCACCAACATGGTAAGGTGACACTCACCTTAAGTTCAATTAACTATTCAAAGTAAGAGATAACAATTCTGAATGCATGTAAATATCTTAGGAGTTAGGGTTTGATGTTTGCATGCATGAAGTTTAGTTTAGTTCAATTCAGTTCAAAATCAGTTTACTTCAGTTCAGTTCAGTTATAGTTCAGTTGTCTTCAATTAGTTTTATGTGAATGCTAGTTGACTTTAGTTAACTTGGAATGCATGGCTAATAACTTGAGTTCTATGAAAGATAATAGGGACTAGCTCTAGTTAACAGGGTATTACCATTCTTGCATTAATGGTGTTGAGTAAATGTTTCATTTAACAAGAAATTACTTGGAGCCAACTTGGGTGCCCAAGATGCTTTCTTGGATTTACCTCTTTTGCATGTTGAGATATTTTTGAAGGCTCAGTTAAATAGGATTACTTATGGGTGCCAACTTTGAGGAAGAGCTTTGGAATTATCAATAGAATGAAGGTTAAGTTGTGACTTCAATGTAGGACGCCCAAATGGATGAAGCACATGTTTTAGCATTGTTCTTCACAGCATAACTCTACTTGTAAGAGATAGGTGTACCTTTTAGGGATAGGGTTTGAGCATTGTAATTGTAACTCATGTTGAGTTTACAAAGTTTATTAAAGCCTATTTATCTCAAGAAAGTTGAAGAGATTTGGTTATCAATTTTATTGCAGGTTGTGAAGAAGTTTTGGTAAAGACAGAAGAAGCATTCTCAAGCAGGAATTGGAGCTATTGTAATTCAGAGATTGAATAATAGAATAATTCTTGGTGGATTTTTTTCTCGAAAGGGTTTCTCCACAATACATCTTGTGTAATCTTTCTAATATCATGTCTATTTCTTCCATCAACTTATATCTACATTCTACAATAGTAAAATGGATTAATTAAGATAATCACCTTCAAAGAATATATGTAACAACTTAGGAAAAGCTTATTTAGATCAGAAATATTAAATTCTTACAGAGTACTAAGCTAAGAAAACATTTCATTTTTCAACATGGTTTATACTATTTTCCATTTTAGTCTTGCTTCATCAGAAAAGTTGTTTAAAATTTAGTCAATTTGTATGAACATTGATTCACCCCCCCTCTCAATGTTCATTGTCTCCAACAACATTATGTTGAAGATAAATCCCTTCAAGAGTACAAAATTGTTCAAATAGATGGTTTACATATTCTCTGCCATTATCATTGTGGATAATTTTGGTGTGCTTTCTAGATTGCTTCTCAGCACGAGCCTTAATCTCTTGAAATCTATCAAAGACTTATCCTTTGTGGCAAAGAAAGTAGGTCCATGTGTATCTAGAATAGTCATCAATGAAGGTGAGAAAATAATGAGCCCTACTAAAGGATAATGATGGAAAAGGACCCACCAAGTCACTAAGAACCAATTCAAGGACTTTTGAAGCCCTCCAAGCCTTCCCTTTGTCAAACTTCTCAATATTTTTTCCCAAGGAACAACCTGAATGTACACCATCTGAAAATTTTATTTGAGGAAGACCCATGACCATTTTTTTTTTGATTTGTTGAAGATAGTGGTAGTTGAGATGGCTAAACCACTCATGCCATAATTTTCTCACAAAATTTGAATGGGTGAGCAATGCAATGGAATGTGAATTAGGTACAAAATCATAGAAAGCATACAAGTGAGACTCGTGATTGGCCTTACCAACTGCAAGGAGTGCATTATCTTCAAGATTTATGATGCTAGAAAAATCTAGAGTGAATTCAAATTTTCTACCATGCTAAGTGATTTGGTAGACAGAGAGAAGTTTGGCTAATAGATCAGGAACATAGAGGACATCCTCAAATGTACCATTTCCAATATCAATTGAATCCTTCCCAATTACATCCACTACAGAATCATCCTCGATGAGAATGTGGGGCACAAAACAAATCTCCAACAAAGAAAACTATTCTTTAATAGAACCCATGTGATGTGATGCACCTGAATCAAGAATCCACTCTTTTGAAGAATTAGTAATATCAACAAGTGCATGTGCTTTCCCTTTACCTAATTTGGAAGGAGTAGAGGATTGTTGAGCAATAGAAGAAGGCAGATTGACGTTGTTCTTTCTAAGAAGATGCTTTAACTCATTGATCTGCTTCTTATGACAAGAATTTTCCTCATGACCTAGTTTCTTATAGTACCTACAAGTTGGCTACTCCTTCTTTTGAAAATTCCCCTTTGAATAGGACTTGGAGTAAACTTTTATTGTTGAAGATGATTGTGCTTGATCTCTTTGTGACTTCTTGAATTTATTTATTTTGTTGTCAGGTTTCCTTGATTCTTTTTGACCCTTTGGTTGACCAACCATCAACGCTTGTGAGTGTGAAGACTTAAAAAGACCCATTGACAAAAGCTAACCTAGTTCTTGCATCAACATTTTAGAAAATGAAACAAAAGAAGGTGTAATGAATGTGGATCCCATTGTCAACCTATGAGTATGAAAGCTAGAAACAAAAGCTACAAAATTAGGTCCAAGTTTTTTTAGAGTGTTATATACAATTTGAATATCTTTCTTCTCTAAGCCACATGATTTACATTATTCTCTCAGGTCATTGACCTTGGTTACATAATCCTAGATGTTATCAAAAGAATTTGGATCAAGACTCATTAGTTCATTGTCAATTTGATAACCACAAACTTCATCAGTTGTACCAAAGATATTTTTTAATTTGTCTCATGCATCATGTGAATCTTTACATTCTTCAATCTGAAACATGATATCAAGTGAAACTAAACTCCTTAGACAACCAAGAGCTTTGTATATTCAAACATCTAGAGTAGTTTTTCCTTATCATGTTGGTGGGTTCAATTACCTTATTCTCAACATAAGGTGTATATCCTAGTTGCATTAAGGAATTCCATGCATTTTGATTCCAAGTGTTGTAGTTGTAGGGTGTGAGCAATGGAAACTTAAATGTACCCATAGTGAAGGAAAAAAAGAGCATAAGGTATGAGAGATGTTCAAGCACAAAGACAACAAGAGACCCCCCCTTCTTTACTCAATCAAAGAACCCCCGTAGAAAAAAATGTTTTGGCACTTTATATTCAATGCATTTATAGATTTATGGATTTCAATGCTTCTACACCTCAAGAAATGAGCATGTGTTGAAATTATACATTTGGTACAATTTCATATGAAATAAACAAAATTAATGTGAAGTACATAAAAAATCATACACTTTCAAAAAAAGAATTAGCTCGATCCAAGGTCATATGCAAAATTTATGCAACTTTGAAGTTTGCACAATGAGAATGGTGAGGAGTCCTCCCTAAGAATTAGCAATTTCTAAAAAAATCATGTGCCAAAATATGAAATTGTCTTCACTAATGCATAAAGCACAAAAAATTAGCCCAAATCAAAATAAATTGCACTAAATTTGGAGGTTAGGAGTCAGAGTTATAAGCTTTCAAAGTTGACCTTGAAAAATCAATGAATCAATGGAGAGGAGATATCAAAATCTTTAAAAAATTTATCAAATTATGTGAAACTGTCGCCAAAGTTAGCAGTCTGCCAAATATAGATTTCTACCAACTAGTTTAGAACTTTTGCAAGTGTAACACTCCAAATAAATTTAGTACTATACTAGATTAACTACCCACTAAAATTACCTCCAAAATTAATGGCTTTGATATTTTTATATTTTTTAATTAAAAAATTATTAAATGTGTGGGCACATTTAAAAAGGTTGGTTGAAAAAAAATCAGTTTTAATATTTAAATATTAAAAACCATCATGGAATTACAAAAAATTATGTTTTTAAAACTAATTTTGTTAATAAATTTGGGGGTGTGGCGATGCCGAAAACTTCTGTTACACAGATTCCTCCCGCGTGCAAGGCATACAGTCCTTCGTCTATTCTTGGTTGTTGCATAGATCGCTCCTCATAGGTTAATGATTCCTGGGGCATGGATGGCACCGATCGACAGGGGCTCGATCTGAGTGATCTTAAGGGTAGAGCATACCATAAAATTGTTTCATCTTCTTCAACTTGGCAGTCTAATTTGGGCCCTAAGTTGGCTTCGCCAGACAGGATGACTAGGGCAACCGATACAAACTTGGTCTCCTTGCCATTACCGAATCAGTCTTCTATACCTATTCATGGGGAAAGATCCATTCCCCCATGATGGAGACAAGATTTTGAATCTTCAAAATGGAAAGAAAAATTAGGCCTCTGGAGATTCGCAAGGGAGAAAGCCTTTCAGAGAAGATGAAAGGAATACAAATTGTTCATACTCGATGGTTGTAGAAGGTCGAGAAAGGAGGAATTATGGGCAGGATAATGTATAGAAGGATTGGAATGGTCGGATGAAGGGATCTAGGGTGAAGACCATCAATCATGGAGAATGACAGGCTCCTAGGGCACTCTGGTGTGCCTTGTTATACCTTGCATAACCACCCCACTTTGATCTGGATCAAAATGGGTTCCCCTTCTCTTTTTGGTTTCTTTGCTTTTTGTTATGTGTTTTGTTCTTGGGGTTTCTTCTATTTTTTTCCTGAGTCTGTCTCCTTGCTCTATCTGATTTAAATTTTGGTTTTGCCTTTGCTTAAGTTGGTTCCCTTCTTGCTAAGTATTCAATGAAATAATCACAAGCAGAAGTGTATCATATGATAATATATCTTATCTCCTTCTGTTGACTAATGGAAGCATTTGTTTTGTAGGATTAAATCCTACACTAGATGATATTTTCCAAGGGAGCTCAGCTTGAATGCATTCCCCAGTCTAGTTGGTTATGAAAATCAGCTAAGGTAAAAGTTGGCAAGACTTTTCTAGACTCTTTCCGACTGGTGGCTCAGCTTTGACTATTTGAAATCCAAAGAATCAGAATGCTCCCCATTATGGATCTTGTCGACGTAAGGTTATCACAATCTCCCCAAAACCCATAGTTCATTTTGTTCAAATTTGCGTATGTGTTGCCTATCGGCAAGACAAGGGTCATTGTCCCAGAGACGTGGAATTTCATATCGGCATGAGGGGTTTCTCTCAGAGAAAGGTCATGGCAAGATCTTCAGGTCTCACCAACCGGCGATGAGGGCATACACTGTCGACAAAATGTTTTCTCCTCGCCAAGATGTATCGGCAAATCTGTGAGGTCTCACTGACTACCGCACAACGAGCAAACACTTCGGTGGGAGTCATCTTCTTCGGAATATGGTCTTGGCGAAGTCTTTTGGTCTAGCCGACCAGCGATGGGGAGAAAGCGTGTTGGCAGGAGATATTGAGTTTGGGGTAGAGTCTTGGCGAAGGCCTAATGTCTCACTGACTAGCAAGAACAAAAAAATTCTTTCGGTGAGAGTTATGTCTTCAATGGAAAGTCTCCCCGAGTGCTTTGTGTCTTGCCGACCTCGATAAAGTATTACATCTCAGTGAGGGACTTTTCTTCGGAGAGAAGTCTCGGTGACTATGAAAGGTCACACCTACACAGTGCAAGGGGATTCTATTGGTGGTCTTCGGTGAGAGAATCAATATGTCACGGTGATGAAAGGGTGAACTTATAAATCTTTCACCGAGACATGAGATGTTTGTGGAACGTCACCCTGACAAGGGGATGTTACAGCGAAGTGCATGCAATGAAAGGATTCATTTCGGTATGACTACATCAAAGTCTCCCCAAAATGGAAAATCTCCAAAGGATTTTTCCTTCGGCAGGAGGTCTACCCAAAATGAAAAGGTCTTACTGAAGGGTCAGTCTTCGGTATGACATAAAGGATTTGATCAAACATCTCCCTGATGAGATTGTCATAGCGACAAAGGATGTACTGATGCCAGACCCCTCGGCGAAGCATAATTTATCTATAGGATGTCTCCCTGATAGGGGAATGTTATGGTGACACAAGCGGAGCAAAGGAAAGCATATCATGTGACCTCAGGCCGATAGGCATGGGTCTTGCCGAAGGGGGTTGCATTCAACAAACGTAAACCTTCGACAGGATGTTTGGCCGAAGAAATGTAGTCTCAATGACAAAAGTGGCTTCGAGGTAGCTGTTTGGATGCTTTGGAAAGTCTTGACAAATGGGTGCATTCTCACTAACAAGTATGTCTTCAGTGGGAGTGAAGGAAATCGACGAAAGGTCCTGCCGATACAAAGAAGTCTTAGCGACATGGAGGAATGGTCTCAACAGAGGACAACAGCTTCACCATAAGGTCTGCCTGACCATGAAAAGTCATGCTGATAGGAAGGGAGGTCCCACTAAAGGAAATTGATCTTGGCAAATGAATTGGTCTTTGCCATAAGGTCTAGGTGACTATGGAGAGCTTCACTGAAACATAATGGACTCGATGAGAAACAAAAGGGTCGCCATGATGTCTCCCCAACCTCAGAATGTCCTACCGACTAGTGAACAACTCAGCGACTGAAGAAGACGTCAATATAAGGTCTCGGGGAAGAGGAAAGGTCTCGCCGATGTGAAGTAATATCGGCATAATCTCTTGCCAATTCAACAGGGTCTGGCCGAAATGAAACAAAATCACCAAAGGATATGGGACTCGATGTAATGTCTCACCAACTCATGAAGTTCACGCCAAAACAAAGGAAATCAGGGAGACTCCAGAAGAATAAAGGGCACTCTGAAATTTTTTTGGGTGACTCTAAGGTGTAACACCGAAAAGAAATGGGCTTGGTAAGAAGAAAGAAGTTTGGGGAAAGGTCTCCCTGAAACATTATAGTCTCCCTGACATCAGAGATGAGCTCATGGAGAGGAAAAATGTGCACCAAGAGGTCTTAGTGAAATGAAGGAGTCTTGCCGATGGGTTTTGCGGACTCAATATGACTTCTACTACTCACTGAAACATCTTGCCGACTGTCTAGTGTCATGTCGATAATTGCAAAATGGTGAAATCACATCGAGGAGACACCGATGGTGTCTCACCGACATGCGATACTATTTGGACCACTTTTGACTATCTAATAAAGCTCACGTGGCACACACCCGGCCAATCATAGTGGAAGGGGACTGACTAGCGACAGTTGACCAATTGGCTACTCCTGCGAGGGAAGATCAACAGAAAGCGAGCAGGGTGGATTCATTCTGAGATCACTGAGAGATGAATCTATTCAGATAAAATGTTCAAATTTGCAAGGAGGCCTGATGGCATTTCCAAAAGAATGGTCAAACGTACAAGGAATTCTAGAACAAAAGGAGGTCGAAGGAAAGGAGAAACTGTGAGTCAAAGGGATAGTTGTAGCAACTACTGGAAAGGGGGTAGATCAGTATTGATGGAGATATTCTAAGCATTCAAGGTGGCCCTGAGATGGAGTTCAAAGATGGACACGGAGACAGAACAGTAAAGGCTGCAGTTGCAAAAGATCTAAGGTCACCCTCAGAATAACCTTCCAGCAATATGGACAGCAGGGCTCCACTTTGAATGCAGTTTTGACTTTCCTCAGAAAGATCTAAGGGTCGACTCTCCTGGCAACAGATATTTTGTAAAACCCTAGTGTAGGGGATAGCACATTCAAGTTGGTACATTTTGTATATAAGGCATGCTTTCCTCTTTGTAAAGGTTAGAACTTTTGGAAAGAAAATAGAACTTTGTTAGAAGGATTTAGAAGAAAGTTAGGACTGTTAGGAGTTAGTCAGTTAGCAGAAGGAGAGAGATTTGTATCTTGATTCTTAGTAATAAGAGCTTCTCTTGTCTTCTTGTCTGGTAGGAAGATTCAGTATTAACTGTAGTGTATTTTCAAAGTTCTCTTAGAGTAGTTGGAAACAAATGGAAGAATCAGATTCTCTGTACATTGATGATTGTGCTAGAATTGTAAACGTTGCTTATCTATTTAACCAACAGTAGAAGCAATCAAAGTTTAATCTACTTCATGTTGTGTTCCTAAATGACATTTGTCTTAATTTGATCATTTGATTTGTGAAGTCTTCAAGGAATGAAAGGTTATTTGTGTTTTATTTAAATGGTAGCTAAACAAATCTGTTATTTGAATTAGCATTGAGAATGAAGGAGGTTGTATGTCAATCACAAGTTTTCTTTGTTCTGCAATTTTAGTTTATAATTCCTTGAAGTTAAAAAGTCTGGTTAAGATTGGATGAACTATTGTTCTTTTTTGTTTCAAACCCCTGATCTATCTTTTTTATTTCTTTAAAAACCCTTGTTAAAGTAGGTTTTGTTTTCATGCTTGATCTAAGAACAGTCCAAAAGCTCAACACCAGCAGGCCCCTTGAATATTACTATTGCATTGACCACTAAGTAACATCAGCACAGTTGAGAACCAACTACAAAGACCTTCAGAGCTAAGGCATCCATGTGTTTCCTTTCTCTTTCAGGAGAAACATAATAGCAATATTTTTTTTGCATGTTGTTGTGCCAAAATCACATTCAACATGCCTCTTCCTCCCCACTGGTCTCTTTCGCTAGGAAGATTGTCGATGAAGTAGCTAAAAACATTTCCTACTTTGCAGAATTGGGGCTGATTGGTAGATTATGAGGGTTCTGGCCAAGCCTTGTTGAGTTACATGAATGGATTACAGAATTATGGAAGCCCATTCTGGAGGGAAATGTAGAGATTTACCCCATGGCAAGGGGATTCTTTGTAGTGGCCTTCAAAAACGCAAAGGACAGAGACTTGGTTCTATATGAATACTAATGGAGCTGGAAGAATCAACATTTATTATTATCGAAACCTTGGCACCCCTCCTTCAATCCTCTCATAGAGTCTTTCAATCTGGCTCCAATTTGGGTAAGGCTTCTAAATCTTTCTCTTCAATTTTAGTGTGACTCATGCTTTCTCATAGAGTCTTTCAATCTGGCTCCAATTTGGGTAAGGCTTCTAAATCTTTCTCTTCAATTTTAGTGTGACTCATGCTTTGCAACCATTGGTAGCTCACTGGGAAAGTTTTTGGGGGTGGATGATGGCTCCACAAATTTTATGCACACCACTTATACTCGCATATTAGTGGAGATAAAAACAACTAAAGATCTCCCTGCAAATGTCCTTTTGAAAATTGCGGGGATGGAATGGAACCAATTGCTTGATTATGAGGGATTACCCTTTCGGTGTTGTTGATGTTTTAGCACTAGCCATATGGCTGCTCACTACTCAAGATGTTGGCACAAAATCCAAGCTACTTGGTGGAAAGATGTCTCACCTCCTCATTACTTAATGGAAAAGGATGGATCAACTGGTGAAGTTGATGTGCCTCCAAATGTTGTCGATACTGCATCAGGCATGGCTCCATCAAGCAACTCCCAAACAAATACAAAGGCAGTGACTTCTTCCTCTCCAATGGGGATGCTTGTTGGAGACACTCCTCCTCGCAAAAAATCCTAAAAGAAAAGAAGCGGGGATAGAATAGGGAATCTTGTTGTTCCGGAGGCCTTGGCAGTTTCTCAACAAGAAGGTCATCATAGGGTCAAGGATGGAAGTTTAGGAATAACTGTCCCAAAGGAAAACCAATTAACCAAAGGAAAAGTAGAGGATAGGGATGGAGGCTCATCAGAAAAAAAATTGGACAAAGGTACAAAGGAAAAGAAAGAAGAACGAGGTGTAATGCAACAAGCAACTTAGATCCCACTCTTAAGGTGGCAAACTGGGGCAAGAAACAATGTAAATGGATGACGGGGATGAGGTCCCTCGAATGTGGCTTTACTGGTTCATAGCTCCAGTCAAAAGCAGCAAGTGTTGCCCCTTAGCCGTGATTTAACTATCAAAAAAAAACTTATGTTTTTTTTCTTTAACAACATTTTAAAAAATTAAATGGTAACAACAATAAATGAAACACAATTTTCTAAAAAGTGATAATAATTAATATTTTAAAAAATATTAAAAAAATTAAAAAGTCAAAAAAAATGGTTAGCATTTTTAAAAATCTGTGGTCAAGGACTTTCCAAAACATTATATTTTTTAATATAAAAAAACATTAAAAAATATTATAATAATGACAAATTTTTAAAAAAATATAGATACTTAAAAAGTTTATAAAAAAACTTTTTAAAAAATTAGGCCTGAAGGCCGAGAGCACGGCAGCGCAAGCGCTACACATGGAAGCATAGGTACCATGCACAGTACCCTATGCAGAGTACTACATAGTACGTGCTGCAATTTTTTGTGTTTCTTTTAATTTCAATCAATTTTTTATTTTTTTTTTTTTTAATGTTTGTTTTTTATTTTTCATTTTTTAAAAATACAATACATTGATTTTTAATTTTTACAAAAATTTTTAAATTAAAAAATATCAATATATATTTTTTGCAGATTTTTGTAAAAAAATATATATGTTTTTTTCTACAATTTTAAAAATCAAAAAAATATAATTTTTACAATTTTTTATTTAAAAAGTAAAAATATATTTTTAGCAATATTTTTTAAATCAAAAAAATATATATATTTAAAATATATATATATATATTTTAAAAAAATAAAAGTGGTTATGCCACTGAACATTTTATTGATTAAAAACAAAGTTTACAAGACCTAGTTCAAAAGGAGCATACCGGCAGGAAAGAACCAGGGAAGAAAACCTCTGGTTATAGCTCCAAAAAAAGACAAAAAAGCTAGCCTAGAACCCTGACCAGACCCAAACAGATACCCCAAACACAATAATATCATTTAACCCCCCAGAGAATCCCCCCATAGAAAAAGACCCAAAACAAGATACAATATCTTGGTACCAGAAACCAAAGCAAAATATTTCTCCAAATCAAGTGAATCCAAACAACATAGAAAGACAATGGCAGTAGATGATCCAACAAGAATTTATCTTTTTTCTTCAAAGGGGGAAGTGTCACAATTGAATGATCTAAACAGCTTCATCAAGCAGAAAATGCAATGCCAGAAAAAAGTTAACACCAGTGGACTGAGTCACAGGAGGAAGGTTTTCCATGCATAGGAAACACCCCAAAATAGTTTCCTCAAAAGAAACAAACGTAAACCTGACCTAAAAACCAGACAGAAGATCTCCAAAACAACCATTAGAAATAAAATCATTCATATGTGTAATCCTTCAGTGGGGAAAGAACAAAATAGTGCAAATTTAGATGCTTCACTAAGATCCGAACAGATGTAGAATCAGGAAAAAGGGGAAGCTAGCCAAACACTGATAAGAATGTGCATAGGAAATAAGAGAGTAAGAATAGCCCCAAATTAAACACCAAGAACAGAATTCACATAGAGGTGCAAAGGCAATTTGATCCCTTCAAACCACTACCAAGCAGCCATAGGCATAAATAGAGCAATGAACTAGCATTGGCCAGTGATAAATTTATATACTAATCGATGCACATTGCAAAAACCCGAATCATGTGGCCACAAAAAAGAAATCCACAAAAAAAAAATTGATATTCCACTTTTGAACCATGCTTGTAGTAGAGAGAAGGGAAAATGAACATAAATACCAAAGCACAACCATGGAAATCCAATGGTTGATAGAGTTGTCCAGAAATACCACCACAAAACTAGAAAAGAGCAGAACTAAAGGAGCTCGACATGAAAATAAGATAGCAAAATACATGAAGTAGGTAGTCCCAGGTGCACAAAACTCAAGCACACCAAACTATAACAATTCTCTAAAAAATTTCTATAACAATTCGCTGCAATTTTGCATGATCAAAAAAGATTTATTAGCCAATGAGTCTGCCAAAGAATTTGCTTACATTAAGGAAAAAACTAATAAGGAAAAAGCACATAGAGCATTGTCAGTGAAAAGAGGAATGCAACTAGGGAGAAAAGTAGAGCACCAGCAAATTATGAGGTGAGAAAACCATAGGAAACCAATTCCATATGAAGCTGCAAAAAAATTGCAATCTGAACAGGGGCGAATTTGAGTTGGAGAACAAATTAAAATTAGTAAAATATTGGAGTGAAGCGCAGCAGATTCAGGTGGATAGGCATATGAATTGAGAAGGAAAATACAAAAGAAATTTAAAAATTGAACTAGCTTCTACATGATGTTTATCATTTCCAGGTACATACATATTTTATGTCATCTTTTAGTTCATAGCTCCATAGGTAGTAGCTACAAATTTATATCAAAAAATTATATTCAAAGCCAAGAGTCTTGGCAAGACATAATAGCCATGTAAATATTGGCATTAAAAGAGTTAAAGGCTATAGTATCGGAGGCATGGGACCCAAAATAAAAATCCAACCAATGACAAGAGCCCAACAAATAAGCAAAAGAACACAACAAGGCCAATAGCAGACCCACAAGATAGATTTAATGTATTAAAGGAAGGGTTTCTTTATTGGATTCTTCATACAAAATATGCTCATCAATTTCCTTGTTAGCCAACCAATCTTCCAAATGATTTACTTCTCTATACACATGAGATACATAATAGGATTTGAACCAATGCAATTGCAAGAGAACTTTATCTAACAAGTATTGTAGTTTCATAACCTATGACTTTTGATTAATAATTGCATGAAAGATAACCATAGAATCACCCTCAACAATTAGTGAATCCAAATGGAGGGCACTTGCAAGGTCCAAGCCCAGACTCAAGGCCTCCAATTCAGCCTTATTATTAGTACCAGGGGAAAGGGCCTTACAAGTAGCTTTGATAATGTTGCCATTTGAGTCTGATATTACTGCCCCAGCCCCAGACTTACCAGGGTTTCCCCTTGAGGCCCCATCATAATTTATTTTTAAAAAGTTAGCAAGAGGAGGCTCCCATTTAGCCTCTCTACGTGCCAACACTTTATCCACCTTTCCAGTGAAAGACCCATGAAAGGGAAAATATTTGAGCAAGGACCAATTTCTGATTACGAATCCATCCCAACTTGAGAAAAAATTTAAGCTTTCCAATTTTTTAAAGATATAAGATTTTGCCACTTCAAAAATTGAGAGTTCAAGGTTTTAAATCATTTCATCTAACGAAGAGCCTTTGTTCCAAAATATTTTGTTGTTCCTCTCAATCCAAATTTTCCAGATGATTAAGGAAAGAGATACTCTTCAGAGACAATGAAAGAAAGAGGAGCCATTCAATAAAGGCCAAGATTTAAATTGCAAAGTTAAGGAAGGAAAAACCAATGAGCACCAGCCCAACTTTCTATAAGCCCAATACCAACATTGCATTGCGAAAGGACACCAAGTGAAGAGGTGGTCCACATATTCAATGAAATAACCACAGAAAACACAAGGCCCAATCTATCAAGTCTTTCAGCTATCAAGACTCTCCCATTTACTGCAATCCATGCAAAGGCACCTTCCTTAGGGAGGCAGGCATCATCCCAGAAGAGAGCATGGGGGAGATCACAACAGTTTTGAGATTCCAAAAGAGAGTTATAACCTTCTTTGACAGAGTAATTCCCCGTCTTTGATTTTTTCCAAATTAGTATATCATATTTCTCAGAGAAAACAATTCACATTTTATCCAATTCTTTTTTAAAGGCTTCCTTTACAAATTGAGGAATATCAAAATTGTCAACTGATTTCCATGAAACTGTAATCAATGGAAAATCTCAGATTTGTTAAAGGGGTTTGCACAATAACAATAAAATCCATTGAAATAACAAAGCACAAAGGAAATAATATGAAAATAAAAGGAACAATGTTACCCTAGGTCTTCATCTTCCATGCTTCACCTTTGTTACACCTCCTAGCTTGCTGTAAATAGAGATGCCCTCAGATTTGTATGAGCAACTATGACAAATGACAAGACCAAAGCAAGTTTTGAAGGATTTTATTGAAAGAAATGACTTGACAATAGACTAAAATGACAATGACTGCAAATGACAATGATCATAACCTAAATTGACAGAATGAGCATGAGATGGAGAGAGAGAGAAAAGAGAGCCAGAGAGATCAGAGACCAAGAGGAAGCCAAATGAGAAAAAAATTGCCATTTTATAAAAACTGTAATTTTGAATGTGTGGCCAGGATGAGAAGATGAAAAAAACCCTAGAATCAATGATCAAGATTGAATGTTGCAATAAGAATTAGGGTTAGGTCAAAATTAGGGCAAATGATAAGGATGAAGGGCCAAGATTGAATTATAATATAATTCAATCAAGGGTCGAAATTAAATGAGATGTCAAAAGATAAGAATTAATTTGGAAGATAAGACTGGCACAGACAAAGAGGTTGCTGGAGAAATTAAATAATAAAATTTATTTACTCCGGTGACTTAAGTAAATTAAAATATATTATTTAATCATGGAGGAATGATTAAGGAAAGAATTAAATAATTGATTTAATCAAAAATTCAAGAGAGTAAATGTAACAAAGCCATTTTTATTAAGAGAAGAATAATGAATAATTAAATAATTAAATTAAAATTATTTAATTATAGTGGGAAATGGACAAAAATTAAATAAATTAGAATCTATTTAATTTTAAAAGAAGGGGACTTAATTAGTGGCGTAATTAAATAAATAAAATTTATTTATTTAATAATCAAGAAGAAATAAATGACAAAGGGGAATTAAATAAATTAGGAAATTTATTTACTTAGAGGAAGACCTTTAGACAATTAATGACGTATTAAATAAATAAATTTTATTTATTTAATAATCAAGAGGAATAAATACAAAAATGAATTAATTAAATAATTAAAATTATTTAATTAATAGAAGAATATGACTTTTAGAAAATAATTAAATAATTAAAAAATTTAATTATTAAGAAATGAAAAGGGGAAATGTTGAACAATCTAAGAGTTGCAAGCCTAGGACAATTTTTAGGTGTCTACATTTTGCCCCTCTTTGTCATAATGTAGCATGTCACATTGTGACAAAGAAAATAAGTCAAAAAAAATGCCAATGCAAAATAAGATGAGGAAGAATGTGAGGAGGGTTGTGGTATGCCCCCTCGAGAGGACAGACAGGTTCCAAGAACATGGGTGTGCTCTCGAAATGGATGAGAAGACTAGAATATGAAGAGACAAAGAAATGTTAATGAAAATGATATGGATGATGAGATGGATGCAATGCCTACATGAGACGAGTGAGAGAAGATGACAAGACTAAATAAGATGCATGTTAGTTCCTAGACCTAATCCTTCAAAACATTGCCATAGGACTAAATTTATTGCTCTTCATATTGGTTCCTAGACAAAATCCTTTAAAACATTGCCATAGGATAAATTTATTATATAATCATCATTGAATTGGTAAAATGACACAAATGGACAACAAACACCATGATATGGTAGACGAGGTGTGCAAGGTCATCACTTGAAAAACGGTGATCCTGAGACAAGGAATGTCTAACTCCATACTAAGTGAGAAATTTACTGATCTTTGTCAAGACAATCCCATGAGCCCGACAATCAAAAGAAATAAAAGAGGCCGGAGACATCATGCAGCACCTCTAAATCCTTCATGGGACATCCTCGAGGTAGCTAGTAACATGACCAAAAAAGACAAGATAGTAAAATATAAGACAAAATAGCGAGATAGTCAAAAGATAAGACAAGATAGACGGAAAAGATTCTTGACCATTTTATTTTGTTTGCAAATGTTTGTTTGCCAAAGATTGAATTCTTGTCGGTTTGACAGTTTTGACAATTTAAGAGCTTTGCCAATTTGACAGTGTTGATGGTTTGACAGGGCCTATTATCAGGAAGGACACATCCTGAAAAGGCAAAGGACATTTTGACGAGGTCTAACTCTAAGAAGGAAACATCTTGAAGAGGACCAAAGAGTGACGAGACTGACATTGTTTTGAGGAATATGTTTTGGCAAGTTGACGGATGTTGACTGTATGATTGATTGGACTGTGTTGTCTAATTTTGACCAATTTTGACATTGGCGTTTCAAATGACTGCCCTGTGTTTGAGTTTGACTATATTTTCTTTATTTGACTGATGTGACAATTGTGACAAATGCCATGATTTTATTTGGACCAACTGAGGCCCGACCTAATGTCTCGGGGACTCATCGGTGATAGCCTTGCCTACGTAGCAAATCTTGAGAGACAACATAGTTCGACAATGACATGGGTGACTAACATGAAACGACTTTGACTCCATTTTGGATTTTGACATTGATTTGGATGTTTTGTGTTTTTTTCTTTAGGGCGTTTTATGATTTTTAGGTCTTTTGAGGGACATTTTAGCATGATTTTTGGTCTTTTCGGGGACATTTTATGATTTTTGTCTTTTTAGGACATTTTATGATGTTTTTGTCTTTTCAAGACATTTTATGATGTTTTTGTCTTTTTTCAGGACATTTTATGATTTGTCTTTTTGTCATTTTATGATTTTTTTTTGGATTTTTGACATTTTTGAGGTGTCAATGGATGAAAATTTGGGTAGCCTTTGTGCTAGATACCAATGACAAGGGGAAAACCAAGTCTAGGTGCAAGGAGATAAATGGGATTAATGGATGAAATGGATGTACGCATAAGAGAGCAAGGATGTGATCTCCAAAGACTATGTCGCATAGGAATGACATGCCCAATTCTAGGTACAAGACTTAGGATTTTTCGTGACAAAGCTGATGACAATAGGATAATGATATGATTGGTTAGATAGGATGAGGTATGTCAAGAGATACCCAAAAAACATCTTTCAACACTTTGCCCCTATATCTTCATCAAGATCAAAAGGAGAAGAGTGGATAAGTGGACCCAATATGATAGGTAGGTATGATGGCTAAAGATGGTAGGTAGGATGGAAATGATATGACATAAAATGATAGGTTGGATAGATAAGACATTGTGCCCCCAAGTGTAAGTGACATAGAAGATCAAACTACACATGATGCCTGTTTGCCAGGTTTTCATCATGGTACTTATCCAAGGCGCCTGTTTACTAGGTTTTCACCATTGGACGAAGGGATTTCTCTTTACTTTTTTTTTTTGACTTTTTGACTTTTTGACTTTTGGATAGGAGGGACTCAAGTGTCTAGTTGCATGAAAGGTGATAGTCCCACGAGGGATAGATGTCATTGCATGGACCATGTCAAATGTCATTATGCTCATAGATGTTGGTAAGGGATGACATGAAATGGAGATAGAGTAGGTAGATGATAGATTATGATGTGTATTATGGAGGATTATGTAGGGAAGATATAGGACTTATATGGGAATTATGCAAAAGATGAATGGGGAGGCTTAGCCAAAAGCATGGACCATAGGAAGGTGGTGGGGAAGATATGTAGGATAGTGGATGGGTGGTGACGAGATGGAGGTATAAGGGCTTGTTGTGAAATGGAAGAGAACCATGACCAATGGTTGCACACATTGTGATAAACGTTGAAGTTTTTGATGTGGATGAGGTGTAGAAAGCAATGGAGATGTTTTCTTAGGAGATGGGTGATGAAGTGCTTTAGGTACCCACATAGACTTAGTATTTTTATGGCTTTTATTTTTCTTGTGGGATTTTTGTAATTTTTGAATGGAATGTGTATTTTGGATGGAAGTGGATGGTTGGGATTTTTGTGACGTAGATGCCTCATTTGACTCGATTTCTTTTTGCTTAGGTACCCAAACCATTTTGTTTTTAGACTTTTATTTTGGAGGCATGGGCTTATATAGCTTTTTAGATGTACTTGGCTTTGACTTTTTGAAATTGTATTCTAAGGAATTAAGACCTTTAGAATTTTTGACTTTATAAATAGAGGCATCCAAATTTTTATTTTGGAATCCCTTGGGTATGGTGGAATGAGTGGAAGCTTTATTTTTAGACAATGTGTGCATTGATTGGTCATGATTAAGATGTTTAAAGGATTTATGGGTAAATGGATAAGAGGATTGAATGATATGGATATTAGGTATTGAAAGTAATGATGGTAAAGTGGATGGAGGGATATTAGGAGTTGGAAGTAATGGTGGTAAATTAGATGGAGGAAGGTGTATGGTCACATGCTTTTGACACTTGTAGGATGATGGAGAGGGGATGGGCATGTATGTTTTAGGCATATGATAGGTTTTATGATGGAAAGTGGACTTAGAATGCATGGAGGAAATACCAACATCTTGAGACTGGTTTCCTTGGGGTATGCAATGGACAATGGGACTAGGTGTAGGTGGAACACTAGACATGAGTTCCTTATTGGAAAGACCAAGTGGATCTGATGGAGGACTTGCAATGGGGTCGATAGTGGATGATGGAGGATTTAAAGGATCTTGATTAGCATTGTGTTCACTTAGATCCAAGGTATTTGTTTGATCTTCTATACTAGCTTGGTAGGCACTTGTGTCATCAAGGGAAGTGGATGTTGATGGATCATGGATAGTGCTAGGTGGAGGTGAATTTGGAATATCTTGGTCATGGATAGGTATAGGATCAAGTTGCTCATGGATAGGCTCTTCATCATTATGGATAGCATCTTGATCATAACAAAGATATAGATTATGGACAGGTTGGATGACAATGATTTGATCTTGATTAGGACTAGGGCTTGATGTTTCCACATGCTTAGGATTAGGCTCTTGACATACATCTTGGGTTGCTTGAATGGAAGACTCTTGGAGAGACTTGACATGTTCTAGATGGTCAACAACATAGGAGCATGATGGAGGTTGACTTGGACTTATGAGGGGAGAATCTTGACTTGGCTCAAGGGGTTGTGGATGGCATGGTTGACTTGAAGGACTTGGCATGATGTTTGAGGACTCTTTTGTATATTCAAGTATATGAGTTGAATGACATGGTGGCAATTGATTCCTTTCTTGTAGCCCTTGGGTGACATCCTTTGTAGGTGGATTGGTGGATTTATGTAATGCCATCAATTTATGTTTTAAATATCTAAATGTAAGGCATTGATTTGAAGGAGGATTAGATGATGGTGGGGGAAATGAAGAGTTTGATTGGTTAGAAGGTGGAGAGGCCAATGGATTAGGACTAGGACATGGTGGCTTAGGGATAGACATTTGATTGGATGGTGGTAAGGGTGCATGGACTAGATTGGTGTTCCCCTTGTCAAAGGTGGCATTAAGACTTAAAGGCTCTTGATGTTGTTGCCAAGGTGGACTTGGGAAGCTACGTTGTTGTTGTGATATGGGTGGACATGTCGATGTGGCATTGACATGGAAGGTAAATGGGGTTTGTGGGCATGATGATGAAGGTGACACATAGGATTGTGGTGGAATGTGTTGAGGTTGGAATGGTGTTTGGACTTGTGATATGATTTGTTGTTGCGATGATGATTGAGGGGTTGAATGGGATAATGACTATTGAAAGGCTGATTGATGTGGATAAGAGTTGAAATTAGAAGAGTTGTGATAGGTTGACGAAGAGGTAACATGATATGTGGATGGATGAGGTTGATATGATGATGTAAGTGACACATAGGGTTGATGTGAAATGTGTTGATGTGGTGATTGGACTTGATAATGTGCTTGTTGGACTTGACAGTTGGCCATGAGGTATTGCATTTGTGCTATGAGTTGTTGCATTTGTGGTGATTGGTTGGTTTGAAGTTTTTGGATAATGTTATGGGTGCTTTGAATGATTTGTTGGTCTAAAGGTGTTTGATTTGTTTGAGCTTTATGAAGCATGTGAATAAGCCCTAGTGCTATGTCTTCAAATGTTGTCATGGTGTAAAATGATGTTGATTGGATGAAAGAAATGACTATGATTAGGATATGATGTGGAATAACAAGATTAGATGACTTGGACAATTTGGCAAGTGTTTATTGGAAGTTTGACTTGGGCAATATCAAACACAAGATTTTACATGTAAATGCATAAACACACACACCAAGCACAATGATAAGTTTGTCTTCCAAGATTAAATGCTATGATTAATCAAGCACTTGAATACACAACAACAAGCCCTATGACTAGTCAAGTGGGGTATGGCCAATTAGGTCTCTAGCTAGATTGCACAAGGTTGACTAAGGAAGAATTTGAAAGAAAAATCTTGCCACACAGCTGAGAGAAAGGGGTAACCCACCCTTCACTTTCACTTCCCAAAGGTATAAAGTTCTTTGGGGCTTAGCCAGGAGTGACAAGATTTTAACTTCCAAACAAGCGTGTCTTTCGATTCACACTTCGATTGAGGTCATCCCTAGGGGTGATGAAATCCCCTAGCAGGCCTCCTATGAAGGGTTTGACAAAAGCAAATCAAGTGAGGTGTTTGTGATCTCACACGCACTTGATTCACACTCACAACGATTAATTTCCCTTAGAAATGAAATGTTTGTATGCAAACAATAGAAGCACATGTTCTTTTTAACCACAATTCAAATGTGTAGGAAGACAATGGTTAATTTTAGACCCAATTTTGATATGTGATTGAAGACAAAATTCATTTTTAAGAGCCCAAATCCAAATGTGTTTGCAAACAAGGATTAATTTTATGCCCCAAATTGAAATGTGTGACAAACAAGATTAAGAAATGGAAGATGAGATATGTGCACCTGATTATTCACTTTCCAATTTGTTGTGTATGAATGATATTTCTGCCACTAAAACTCCTTATGATCACCCTACAAAATCAAAAGAAATAATATCATAATGCAGCCATGAAAAAAAATAAACTCATTAGAAAATTGCAATTTCAGATACATATTTTTCACATAGCCGAATTAGATTTGATTATTTGAAGACATTATTGATCTGAAAAATACAAAATCAAAGAAGAGACTGATATTATTTTTCAGAGAGCTTTCTAGAAATGTAAAGAAGTCAGAAAAATTCCCTATTTTGCGCCCAATATTAATTTTCTATTAAAAATCATAAATAAATTATAAAAAATACACAATAGCTCCCAAAATTCTGATTTTTTTACTGTAGGCGTCTGATGTCATCCCAAATCTGCAAAAAAAAATTATGAGTAGATCTGCAACCGTGAGTGAGATCTAAGCAAATTTGTTTTAAACCCTAATTTCAAAAAATCTATTTTTTGACTCATAATTGCAAATCAAAATTCAAAAACTAAAGAGTAGAACCCTGTTAAAATTAAAAGAGCTTTCCAGAAATGTAAACATATCTGAAAAAATTGATTATTTACTCCTGAAATTAATTTTTTATTAAAAACAGAAAAATAATTATAAAAAATAAAAAACAGATCCAAAAAATCTGATTTTTGGAATGAAAGCTCTTGACAGTGTCTTCGACCTACAGAAAAAAAAATTGTGAGAAAATAAAAAGCCGTGTGAAAGATATGGTAGAATCCTTGGAAACTAGGGTTTTGTCCAAAATGATGTAAACGCAACAAAAGCTACTCGGAAACCTGCAATAAAAGATCCAACTCAAGATTTCTCAAAATGTGTTAAAATATGTCCAGTTCACCAATGTAATCAAGGGAAAATACTAATTTGTTAAAGGGGTTTGCACAATAACAATAAAATTCCAATGAAATAAAAAAATACAAAAGAAATAATATGAAAACAAAAGGAACAATGTTACCCTAGGTCTTCACCTTCCATGCTTCACCTTTGTTACACCTCCTAGCTTGTTGTAAATAGAGATGCCCTCATATTTGTATGAGCAACTATGACAAATGACAAGACCAAAGCAAGTTTTGAAGGATTTATTGAAAGAAATGACTTGAGAATAGACTAAAATGACAATGACTGCAAATGACAATGATCATAACCTAAATTGACAGAATGAGCATGAGATGGAGAGAGAGAGAGAGAGAGAGAGATAAGAACAAAATTGCCATTTTATAAAAACTACAATTTTGAATGTGTGGCCAGGATGAGAATATGACAAAAACCCTAGAATCAATGATCAAGATTGAATGTTGCAATAAGAATTAGGGTTAGGTCAAAATTAGGGCAAATGATAAGGATGAAGGGCCAAGATTGAATTATAATATAATTCAATCAAG
>VDFB02193867.1:486417098-486439206 GCA_007258455.2 Sequoia sempervirens | reverse complement strand
TCCATTCAACAAATAAATCAACTTTATTTATCAATCTCCTAAAGTCATCAGCTTAAATCAAATAAATCAAACTTGATCCTATCATCATCCCTTTAATTAAATAAATCAAACATCTATCTAATTAAATCCAATTCATATTTCTCCTTTCGATTTAAATAAATTAAATATTTAAGTCCTAAAAGTCAACTCACCTAATCATCATTAAACTAACATAACTATCATTTTATTTAATCTAACCATGATTAAATGCTAATCTCACCCACTCTGCATTCTCCTTCTAGATTTACTATTTGCACATATAAATCAATTTATTGATTTATTAAATCCAAGATTTTCCATCAACATGGCATTTATGGGGAATATTCCCTCAATTTCTAATTCAAAGGCAAGTTGATTTGTCCCTCCAACATTGCATTTATTGCTCATTTTCTTGTCCCCCACTCAACATTTACTCTCAAATTTGAATTCAAATTTTCCCTCTCATGGGCACTCTTCCCAAATCTTGCACATACATCAACCAATCACCACTTGACAAGTGTCCTTCTTTCATTGGTCCAATCTTAGTCCCACATTGGTCTCTCTTCAACACTTAACATTTTGAAAATCCTTAAATAGAAGCTTCATCTTTGAGCAAATCCTCCACAACTCCTATGCAAAGTCACTCTTTTCATTTGAGAATTGATTTTGTCCACTCCACAATTTGAGCATTTCAACTCCACAATCTCATACAAGGTTACTCTCTTCAATGGAGAGCTAATCTTGCCAATCTTATCATTATCATCTAAGCTTATCAATCAAGGATTGGGAAAGGGTCACTAGCACATGTGACACCAATCCACTATGAGATGAAATTGATTCATGTTGTTTGTATGCTTATTTGGTTTTTCTTGTTGTTTTAATATCTTACTTAGCATATCCAACATGTTTCATTATCTCATAGGGATGTTGAGGATTATTTTGGTTTTAAAATGCTAACCATATGCAGATTTTCACATCCACAGCACCAATGGATGGGGAACCTCTTGCATGTATGTGATAAAGGTGCATTGGTTCTTGGGTCTATAAATAGGACACACAAGTTAGCTTTGCCTTTTTTTTTTCTATTTTCACTTGTGCATAGGAAATTCCACTTGCATAAAATCATTTTAATTCCTCCCTCTTATTTGACCCAAAAATAATTTTCTCACTCATTACTCCTACATGAGATACAATTGACTTTAGTGATTCAACAATGCCTTTCCTATAAGGGTGGGTTGTAACATGTTCATTTAATCTTGAAATCAATTGTTCAATCTCTCTTTTTTTGTTTTGAATTTGGTTTAAAATATTTTCTTCAGTTCCTTGTGGATTCCTATGAATTGAGGGAGGGGTTTGAGGTTCTTCTTGTTCAGGAGGGTCTTCATGAGGGGTGGTTGTGAATTGTCAATGTTTGGAGGTGGATATTTATTTCCTGTAAATTAAAACAAAGTTCAATTAAAAAATCTATTTCAATTTACATTTTAATTCAAATTCAAAACTAAAACAATAGAAATACTTACCTCTGTGATCTCTTTGGCCTCTTTGACGTCTTGGTGGCATCCTTGCAAATAATCACAAGCTAAGAGTGCAAAAAGTGATCTAGTTTTAATGATCATGAGTTACAAAGGTAAGGAAAAGGGAGCATAGGTCATGGATGAAGCAGAAATGAGGGTTCAATTCAGTTTTTTATAATCTCACTTTTTCATTTGGCAAGCACCAAATTTGGTGTGTGCAAAAGGTGAAATTTCATGAATTTGATAAATGTGACACCTTTTTTGTGTCACAACTTGGGGCACTTACCCTTACCCTTGGGGAACCTTTTTTGGAATGTTATGCCTTTTAGTTTAAAAAATTCAAGAGATACAATCAAAGAGTAATGACAAAAATATTTCATGACCTTTTTCACAATATCATGGAAGATTAAATGTGGATGATTTATTAACAAATTCGGTCATGATAGATTCTAAAAATTGGCTATCCTTACCATAATTTTAGATAGATTAGAAGAATATAGAGTGATATTGAACCCAAAAATTTGTGTTTAGTGTAACTTTTGGGAAATTGCTTAGGTACATTTTTTTCCATAGAGGCATTGAAGTGAATTGTGCTAAAGTTAAAGCTATAGTTGACATGCCTCCTCCAACTAATCTAAAGCAATTGTGTAGCCTTCAAGGAAAAATTATAGTAATTAGATGTTTTATAGCTCAATTGGAAGATAAATGTTAATCTTCCACTCATCTTTTGCACAAAAATGTCACAATTAAGTGGGATTAAAAGTGTGAACAAGCCTTTCAACAATTTAAAAAGATTATTTGGCTTCACCTCTAGTTTTTATGCCACCTATTCAAGGGAGTATTTGTTATTATATATCTCATCTACTACAATTGGATTATGTGCTCTCCTCACACAACATGATGATAGAAGAAAAGAGAGAGTTATCTATTATATTAGTTGTACTTTGGTTGGATATGAGCATAATTCCACTCTAATGAAAGGAATGTCTAAATATTGTTTTTGAGTAAAAAAATTGAGATATTACATGCATAGTCATTAAAGGGTATGTGCAAGATCATGATGGGCCAAAAAGTGGCAATATGATGGGTATTTGTAGGGTATGTGGCTAATGACTTTTTTTTACCCAAAATTGATGAAATAAAAGGGGTTTTTAAAGGAAATTCTCAACTTTCCACCAATATAAATTATGATTTACTTTGAATTTAATAGATAATTATTATTCATTTTCTATTTGAATTATGAGTAAGTCCCGATTAATAGTTTGATTGAAAAACATCTATAGCTTTCAAACAATATCACATTTTTGAATCCAAAATATGCATCACATTCTATGCTTCACATACAATAGGATTAAAAAAAATGTTGAATTTCATGAAGTTGTCACCAAGTTAAGGTGGTCAGACATATGAGTTTTTATATTTTTAAAAAGTTTTAATAAAAAAATCATAATTATTTATTTACATGGAAAAAAATTACAAAAAAATATGTATCACATTAGGACATGAGTCCTCTACTTATATCTAAAATATTATAAAAAAAATATTATCATTTTATTGTGGTTAGGGTGGTCAGACAAACACCTACTTCTTATTTTTTCCCTAAAATTTAAGTACTATTGCATTGAACTTTCAAATTTTCACCAAATAGATTTTTTATTTTTTAAATAAACCTAGTAGTTTAGAAACTACATTCAATTTTATATAGATTTTATTCTTACCTATTTTTGAAATAATATAGATAACGTATTCAAATTTTTACATCAAGTTGCTTAACTCTAATTTTTCTAAATTTTTTTGCCACTTAAGGGCTTGTTTATTCCATGATGATCTTGCACATACCCTAAAAAAATCCCATTTCTAAGGTGGATCCTTTGAAGTACCTTTTATGCAAGGCTTCTCTAGTTGGTCATATTATTAGTGTGAAAGGGGTACTTTATCTAACTAGTACATTCTTAGCTAGTTCTCCACTAAAGTCCTCTTCACATTAGCTTAACTTTACATAGGGATAAGGTGGTTGAGCCTTTAATGACATGAATTGTCACACCTCATAAGATGCCAAAACTTGTCATAATTGGCCTATATAACCAAGGCATTTCCTTTGTAATTTCAATTCTCAAGCTGAATATAGCTTTGCATTCTTGAGAGGAGTACAATTTATTCCTTCTCATATTTCTAGTTTTTCTTTCCTTCAGTCATTAGATTCTTGGGTAGGCTAGTTATCAAATATCACATGGTATCAAAGCCAAATTTGAGTTGTGGGTTAGCATTCCTTTAGGAAATTTGAGAGTGTAGAGTTTGTTTTTCATAGCACTGAGTATGCTTTTCCCTTGCATCTTTGGATGATCTGGAGAATTAGAAAAGTGTGAAGAAAACATCAATTTCTGGGGGGTCATGCATTGAATTGTTAGTTACAGGTCTTTTGAAGCTTCTTGGAGAGATTCTGAGCTCACCATTAAGTCTAGAGCAACTGAAACATTCAGATCTTCCCTTTATTTCACCTGAAATAGACGTCGAAGGCTAGATTCACAACAATTTGAATTGCCAGATCCAACAAGGAGCCATCATTTTGGAGTATTTTGGGTCAAAACCGATCTTGCCTTCATGCTCATAAAGCCCGAAAATCATAAAATCTATTCTCAAAACATTGATTTTGGACAAAGTTGCTAGGTGAGGCAAACTTTTTTTTGTCTAGGGAGCCATTTGGCCCCATGAAAAAATTAATTTAGAAAATAATAATGTTTATTTTAAAATAAAAATATTCTTTTTTGTTTTAAAATAGAATATTTTGTTTTGTTAGGGGCTTAAATTCCCCTAACAAATGACACCTAATTAGATGCCAATTAGAGGTAGCAAACTATGATATTGTTTTACTACAAGAAACTAAAATGCATTCGGGTTCTGCTGAGTCCCTCTTCTCAAAATGGTTCCCTTAGAAATTCTTTTCTCAATCTGCCCTTGGTACTTTTGGGGGTCTTGCTGTTCTTTGGAATGAAAAATCTATGGCTTTAAAGGTAATTTCTCCTTTTCTAATTGGGGGCTTTTCCTGGTTAAAAGCAAATTTTTAGATATCAAGTTTTGGCTTTTTAATGTTTATGGGCCAATCTCTACAATTGCCAAACAACATCTATGGGCTACTCTTTCTTCAGTTTTACAAGTCCTGTCTGAATCCTTGGTTGTTATCGGAGGTGACTTCAATGCTATATCTGATCCCTTTGAGAAGGTTGGTGGTATCATCCCCAACAAGAGGATTATGGAGGATTTCAATGCCTTTGTTTTGGGAAATATTTTTTTTTGTTTGCAAACCTCAGAATTGGTCCTTCACTTGGACTAATAGAAGAAAGGATTTCTATCAAATCACTGAAAGGATAGATCAATTTTTTACTTTCTTCAATTTGGTTGGAATCAAGCCCATATATATTTTCTTCAATTCTTGGTCTTCCTAGGTCAGATCATTTTCTGATAGCCTTTAATATCATTGAGAATTAGGCCCCTAACAAGTCCCCTTCGAAGTTTGAACCAATGTGGTTTAGGGACCATTCTTTTATACCTTTCATCAAATTCTAGTGGAAAAATGCTCCCTTTTTCCCTAGTTCTCGTATGTTCTAAATGGCCAAGAAATTGAAGTTATTAAGAGGAAAAATAAAGTTATGGAATCAACAACATTTCAAAAATATCTTCTCAGAGAAACTGAGACTTTAGAAAGAGATTGAAGAGCTAAATGATTGTATTATTTCCAAGGGCATGACCCCTACTTTGTATGAAAGGCAAAAATCCTTGTTATCTAATTTTGAGGAGGTTCTTTGTCGGGAAGAGTGTTTTTGGAGGAAAAAATCTAGGGATACCTAGTTGTCTGAAGGGGATAGAAACACTAAATTCTTCCATGCTTCAGCCAAATTAAAGAGGCACAAAAACATAATTTCTCAAATTACAAACAGTGAAGGTATTCTCTTAGTTGATGACATCAGCATTGCTAAAGAAGCCACCTCTTTCTTCAAATCCTTGTTTTCATTAGAGCCAGTGAAAATAAATAATGCAATCTTAGAGGCTATCCCTTCTCTTCTTACTCAAAATGACAATGCATTGCTAATGGCCCCCTTTTCTCTTGAGGAAGTAAAAGTTGTTGTTTTTGAAATGTCTCCTAAGAAGGCTCCGGGCCCTGACAATTATACTGTCATTCTATATCATAAATGTTGGGATATAGTTGGGGTTGATGTTTGGCAGGCTCTGGAAGAAGCTAGGAGAAATAAAACTATCTTGAAAGAGCTCAATACTACTTTTATATCTATCATCCCTAAAATAGACCCCCCCTGCACTTTTTCTGATTTTAGACCAATCTCGTTGTGTAATACCATTTACAAAATCTTCACTTAAGCTATTTCTATACGCCTTGCTAAGATCATCCCTTCAATTATTTCTAAAGAGCAAGGTGGTTTTGTCCCAGGGAGGGAAACATCTGACGGTGCAATCGTGGCCCATGAAATTCTGCATTCGATAAAGGTACTCAAGTTACTTTCCATGATCCTAAAGCTTGATATGATGAAAGCTTATGACAGGGTGAATTGGGATTTTCTTCTCGCTATCTTGTGCAAGTTGGGTTTTTCAGAAAGTTGGGTTAAATGGATTCATTCTTGCATCTCCTTAGCAAGGTTTTCTATTTTGATAAATAGTTCCTCTTGTGGCTTCTTCTCTTCTTCAAGGGGCATTAGGTAGCGGGATCCACTATCTCCTTTCCTTTTCATCCTTATGGCTGAAGGCTTAAGTTGGTCAATAAAAAAAGGAAAATCAGTTAAATCTTTGGAAAGGCATAAGAATTCCAAATTTGTAGACCTCACAAACCCATGGCCTTTTTGCTGATGATACTTTGCTTTATGGTCATGCCTCTATTCCTGAAGCTAAGGAAATCAAGAGCATCCTAAATGATTTCTCGATGGCCTCTAGCCAAAAGATCAATCCAGCAAAATCTAAAATATTTTTGTTAAATGTACCAGATTTTATTCAAAATAGGCTAATCAGCTTTTGGGGTTTCTCTGTGGGCTCCTTACCTTGTGCCTACCTTGGCATTCTTTTCTTTGCTGGTAACATCCTTGGAGTATTTTGGGAAAGAGTTTGTAAGTTAATTAAGGACAAAATTTCCCTTTGGAAACATAAGTGGCTCTCCCTTGCTGGTAAAATTCAAATGATCAAATATGTCCTGAATGTAGTTCCAATTTATATGATGTCAGTTTTAAAGGTTCCTTGTTCCACCTTAAATCAACTAAAATCAATTGGGTTCTTTCTTGTGGAATAACAATGTGGGGGGTAAAGAAAAACTCACCCTTATTGCTTGGGAGAAATTTTGTATTCCTAAGTACCTAGGTGGCACTGGTATTCAAAATGTCAAGTATCAGAACATTTCCCTTGGTGCCAAGTTCACTTGGAAATTATATCAAAATCCAGACTCTAGATGGGGGAAGTTAATGTTTTCCAAATATTTGTATCCACACCCTAGGGAGTGCATTTTTAGGGCATCTTCCCTCCCTAGTGGATCATAAATGTGGAATTTTATATCTTCCTGAAGGTTGGCGATCCTTCCTCACCTCTCTTGGTTGATTCAAAATGGTAGGAAAACAAAATTCTGGGAGGATGTCTAGAATGGGTATCCTGCTTTGTCTTCTTTTTCAGATTGGGGCAATTTAATGACTCTACTTAAAAATGCTTGGGGCTCTTATGTGGCTGACTACTTTAGTGTTGTCCTCATAGAATCCATTTATGTTGTTTCTGTAGACACATAAAATTGTCCTAGGCTTGCAACTCTTAGATTATTCAACATTTCCCCTTTCATTCTTAATAATTAAATAATTTTTAATTATTTAATTATTTTCTAAAGTCATAATTCTTCTATTAATTAAATAATTTTAATTATTTAATTAATTCATTTTTATATTTATTCCTCTTGATTATTAAATAAATAAATTTTATTTATTAAATACGTCATTAATTGTCTAAAGGTCTTCCTCTAAGTAAATAAATTTCTTAATTTATTTAATTCCCCTTTGTCATTTATTTCTTCTTGATTATTAAATAAATAAATTTTATTTATTTAATTACGTCACTAATTAAGCCTTCTTTCTAAAATTAAATAAATTCTTATTTATTTCATTTTTGTCCACTTTCCACTATAATTAAATAATTTAATTTAATTATTTAATTATTCATTAGCCTCTTTCTCATAAATTAAATAAACTTTATTTATTTAATTTGGTCCACTCTCTTGAATTTTGAATTAAATCATTATTTAATTCAAAATGATTCCTTTTGTCACATTCCTCCATCATTTAATAATATCTTTATTATTTAATTATTTACTGGTCACCTGGAGTAAATAAATTTTATTATTTAATTTCTCCAGCAACCTCTTTGTCCGTGCCAGTCTTATCTTCCAAATTAATTCTTATCTTTTGACATCTCATTTAATTTCGACCCTTGATTGAATTATCTTATAATTCAATCTTGGCCCTTCATCCTTATCATTTGCCCTAATTTTGACCTAACCCTAATTCTTATTGCAACATTCAATCTTGATCATTGATTCTAGGGTTTTGTCATCTTCTCATCCTGGCTACACATTCAAAATTACAGTTTTTATAAAATGGCAATTTTGTTCTCATTTGGCTTCCTCTTGGTCTCTCTAGCTTTTCTCTCTCTCTCCATCTCATGCTCATTCTGTCAATTTAGGTTATGATCATTGTCATTTGCAGTCATTGTCATTTTAGTCTATTGTCAAGTCATTTCTTTCAATAAAATCCTTCAAAACTTGCTTTGGTCTTGTCATTTGTCATAGTTGCTCATACAAATCTGAGGGCATCTCTATTTACAGCAAGCTAGGAGGTGTAACAAAGGTGAAGCATGGAAGATGAAGACCTAGGGTAACATTGTTCCTTTTGTTTTCATATTATTTCCTTTGTGCTTTGTTATTTCATAGGAATTTTATTGTTATTGTGCCAACCCCTTTAACAAATCTGAGATTTTCCATTGATTACATTGGTGAACCTGACATATTTTAACACATTTTGAGAAATCTTGGAGTTGGATCTTTTTATTGCAGGTTTTGTTAGCTTTTTGTTGCAGGTTTGGCATCATTTTTGGACAAAACCCTAGTTTCCAAGGATTCTACCATATCTTTCACACGGCTTTTTATTTTCTCACAATTTTTTTTTCTGTAGGTCGAAGACACTGTCAAGAGCTTTCATTCCAAAAATCAGATTTTTTGGATCTGTTTTTTATTTTTTATAATTATTTTTCTGTTTTTAATAAAAAATTAATTTCAGGAGTAAATAATCAATTTTTTCAGATATGTTTACATTTCTGGAAAGCTCTTTTAATTTTAACAGGGTTCTACTCTTTAGTTTTTGAATTTTGATTTGCAATTATGAGTCAAAAAAATAGATTTTTTGAAATTAGGGTTTAAAACAAATTTGCTTAGATCTCACTCACGGTTGCAGATCTACTCATAATTTTTTTTTGCAGATTTGGGATGACATCAGACGCCTACAGTAAAAAAATCAGAATTTTGGGAGCTATTGTGTATTTTTATAATTTATTTATGATTTTTAATAGAAAATTAATATTGGGCGCAAAATAGGGAATTTTTCTGACTTCTTTACATTTCTAGAAAGCTCTCTGAAAAATAATATCAGTCTCTTCTTTGATTTTGTATTTTTCAGATCAATAATGTCTTCAAATAATCAAATCTAATTCGGCTATGTGAAAAATATGTATCTGAAATTGCAATTTTCTAATGAGTTTATTTTTTTTCATGGCTGCATTATGATATTATTTCTTTTGATTTTGTAGGGTGATCATAAGGAGTTTTAGTGGCAGAAATATCATTCATACACAACAAATTGGAAAGTGAATAATCAGGTGCACATATCTCATCTTCCATTTCTTAATCTTGTTTGTCACACATTTCAATTTGGGGCATAAAATTAATCCTTGTTTGCAAACACATTTGGATTTGGGCTCTTAAAAATGAATTTTGTCTTCAATCACATATCAAAATTGGGTCTAAAATTAACCATTGTCTTCCTACACATTTGAATTGTGGTTAAAAAGAACATGTGCTTCTATTGTTTGCATACAAACATTTCATTTCTAAGGGAAATTAATCGTTGTGAGTGTGAATCAAGTGCGTGTGAGATCACAAACACCTCACTTGATTTGCTTTTGTCAAACCCTTCATAGGAGGCCTGCTAGGGGATTTCATCACCCCTAGGGATGACCTCAATCGAAGTGTGAATCGAAAGACACGCTTGTTTGGAAGTTAAAATCTTGTTACTCTTGGCTAAGCCCCAAAGAACTTTATACCTTTGGGAAGTGAAAGTGAAGGGTGGGTTACCCCTTTCTCTCGGCTGTGTGGCAAGATTTTTCTTTCAAATTCTTCCTTAGTCAACCTTGTGCAATCTAGCTAGAGACCTAATTGGCCATACCCCACTTGACTAGTCATAGGGCTTGTTGTTGTGTATTCAAGTGTTTGATTAATCATAGCATTTAATCTTGGAAGACAAACTTATCATTGTGCTTGGTGTGTGTGTTTATGCATTTACATGTAAAATCTTGTGTTTGATATTGCCCAAGTCAAACTTCCAATAAACACTTGCCACATCATCCAAGTCATCTAATCTTGTTATTCCACATCATATCCTAATCATAGTCATTTCTTTCATCCAATCAACATCATTTTACACCATGACAACATTTGAAGACATAGCACTAGGGCTTATTCACATGCTTCATAAAGCTCAAACAAATCAAACACCTTTAGACCAACCAATCATTCAAAGCACCCATAACATTATCCAAAAACTTCAAACCAACCAATCACCACAAATGCAACAACTCATAGCACAAATCCAATACCTCATGGCCAACTGTCAAGTCCAACAAGCACATTATCAAGTCCAATCACCACATCAACACATTTCACATCAACCCTATGTGTCACTTACATCATCATATCAACCTCATCCATCCACATATCATGTTACCCCTTCATCAACCTATCACAACTCTTCTAATTTCAACTCTTATCCACATCAATCAACCTTTCAATAGTCATTATCCCATTCAACCCCTCAATCATCATCACAACAACAAATCATATCACAAGTCCAAACACCATTCCAACCTCAACACATTCCACCACAATCCTATGTGTCACCTTCATCATCATGCCCACAAAACCCATTTACCTTCCATGTCAATGCCACATTGACATGTCCACCCATATCACAACAACAACGTAGCTTCCCAAGTCCACCTTGGCAACAACATCAAAAGCCTTTAAGTCTTAATGCCACCTTTGACAAGGGGAACACCAATCTAGTCCATGCACCCTTACCACCATCCAATCAAATGTCTATCCCTAAGCCATCATGTCCTAGTCCTAATCCATTGGCCTCTCCACCTTCTAACCCATCAAACTATTCATTTCCCCCACCATCATCTAATCCTCCTTCAAATCAATGCCTTACATTTAGATATTTAAAACATAAATTGATGGCATTACATAAATCCACCAATCCACCTACAAAGGATGTGACCCAAGGGCTACAAGAAAGGAATCAATTGCCACCATGTCATTCAACTCATATACTTGAATATACAAAAGAGTCCTCAAACATCATGCCAAGTCCTTCAAGTCAACCATGCTATCCACAACCCCTTGAGCCAAGTCAAGAGTCTCCCCTCATAAGTCCAAGTCAACCTCCATCATGCTCCTATGTTGTTGACCATCTAGAACATGTCAAGTCTCTCCAAGAGTCATCCCCTTCTACTTCCATTCAAGCAACCCAAGATGTATGTCAAGAGCCTAATCCTAAGCATGTGGAAACATCAAGCCCTAGTCCTAATCAAGATCAAATCATTGTCATCCAACCTGTCCATAATCTATATCTTTGTTATGATCAAGATGCTATCCATAATGATGAAGAGCCTATCCATGAGCAACTTGATCCTATACCTATCCATGACCAAGATATTCCAAATTCACCTCCACCTAGCACTATCCATGATCCATCAACATCCACTTCCCTTGATGACACAAGTGCCTACCAAGCTAGTATAGAAGATCAAACAAATACCTTGGATCTAAGTGAACACAATGCTAATCAAGATCCTTTAAATCCTCCATCATCCACTATCGACCCCATTGCAAGTCCTCCATCAGATCCACTTGGTCTTTCCAATAAGGAACTCATGTCTAGTGTTCCACCTACACCTAGTCCCATTGTCCATTGCATACCCCAAGGAAACCAGTCTCAAGATGTTGGTATTTCCTCCATGCATTCTAAGTCCACTTTCCATCATAAAACCTATCATATGCCTAAAACATACATGCCCATCCCCTCTCCATCATCCTACAAGTGTCAAAAGCATGTGACCATACACCTTCCTCCATCTAATTTACCACCATTACTTCCAACTCCTAATATCCCTCCATCCACTTTACCATCATTACTTTCAATACCTAATATCCATATCATTCAATCCTCTTATCCATTTACCCATAAATCCTTTAAACATCTTAATCATGACCAATCAATGCACACATTGTCTAAAAATAAAGCTTCCACTCATTCCACCATACCCAAGGGATTCCAAAATAAAAATTTGGATGCCTCTATTTATAAAGTCAAAAATTCTAAAGGTCTTAATTCCTTAGAATACAATTTCAAAAAGTCAAAGCCAAGTACATCTAAAAAGCTATATAAGCCCATGCCTCCAAAATAAAAGTCTAAAAACAAAATGGTTTGGGTACCTAAGCAAAAAGAAATCGAGTCAAATGAGGCATCTACGTCACAAAAATCCCAACCATCCACTTCCATCCAAAATACACATTCCATTCAAAAATTACAAAAATCCCACAAGAAAAATAAAAGCCATAAAAATACTAAGTCTATGTGGGTACCTAAAGCACTTCATCACCCATCTCCTAAGAAAACATCTCCATTGCTTTCTACACCTCATCCACATCAAAAACTTCAACGTTTATCACAATGTGTGCAACCATTGGTCATGGTTCTCTTCCATTTCACAACAAGCCCTTATACCTCCATCTCGTCACCACCCATCCACTATCCTACATATCTTCCCCACCACCTTCCTATGGTCCATGCTTTTGGCTAAGCCTCCCCATTCATCTTTTGCATAATTCCCATATAAGTCCTATATCTTCCCTACATAATCCTCCATAATACACATCATAATCATCATCTACCTACTCTATCTCCATTTCATGTCATCCCTTACCAACATCTATGAGCATAATGACATTTGACATGGTCCATGCAATGACATCTATCCCTCGTGGGACTATCACCTTTCATGCAACTAGACACTTGAGTCCCTCTATCCAAAAGTCAAAAAGTCAAAAAGTCAAAAAAAAAAAGTAAAGAGAAATCCCTTGTCCAATGGTGAAAACCTAGTAAACAGGCGCCTTGGATAAGTACCATGATGAAAACCTGGCAAACAGGCATCATGTGTAGTTTGATCTTCTATGTCACTTACACTTGGGGGCACAATGTCTTATCTATCCAACCTATCATTTTATGTCATATCATTTCCATCCTACCTACCATCTTTAGCCATCATACCTACCTATCATATTGGGTCCACTTATCCACTCTTCTCCTTTTGATCTTGATGAAGATATAGGGGCAAAGTGTTGAAAGATGTTTTTTGGGTATCTCTTGACATACCTCATCCTATCTAACCAATCATATCATTATCCTATTGTCATCAGCTTTGTCACGAAAAATCCTAAGTCTTGTACCTAGAATTGGGCATGTCATTCCTATGCGACATAGTCTTTGGAGATCACATCCTTGCTCTCTTATGCGTACATCCATTTCATCCATTAATCCCATTTATCTCCTTGCACCTAGACTTGGTTTTCCCCTTGTCATTGGTATCTAGCACAAAGGCTACCCAAATTTTCATCCATTGACACCTCAAAAATGTCAAAAATCCAAAAAAAATCATAAAATGACAAAAAAAATCATAAAATGTCAAGAAAAAAGAAAAACATCATAAAATGTCTTGAAAAAGAATAAAAATGCATCCTCAAATGTCCTAAAAGACAAAAAATCATAAAAATGTCACGAAAAAGACCAAAAATCATAAAATATAGAAAAAGACTACAAAATCATAAAGCATTTCAAGAAAAACACAAAACATCCCGTCAATGTTCAAAATCCAAAAATGGAGTCCAAAATTCAGGTCATGTTAATTGAGTCCATGTCATTTGTGTCAGACTATATGTTGTCTGCTGTTTCCTTTCGTAGAGCCAAGGCCATCTGATTGATAAGTCCGAGACATTAGGTGGAGTCCTTTTAGGTTGGTCCCAAATAAAAATCATGGCATTTGTCTGCCATCATCACATCAGTCAAATAATTACAGGCAGTCAAAATCAAACACAAGGCAGTCATTCGAAATGTCAATCTCAAAATTGGTCAAAATTAGACAACATAGTCGAATCAATCATACAGTCAACATCAGTCAACTTGCCAAAACATATTAGTCAAAACAATGTCAGTCTTGTCACTCTTTGGTCCTCTTCAAGATGTGTCCTTCTTGGAGTTAGACCTCGTCAAAATGTCCTTTGCCTTTTCAGGATGTGTCCTTCCTGACAATAGGCCCCGTCAAACTGTCAACATTGTCAAATTGGCAAAGCTCTTAAATTGTCAAAATTGTCAAACTGACAAGAATTCAATCTTTGGAAAACAAACATTGGCAAACAAAATAAAATGGCTGTTAATCTTTCTGGTCTATCTTGTCTTATCTTTTGACTATCTTGGCTATTTTGTCTTATATTTTTTTACTATCTTGTCTTTTTGGTCATGTTACTAGCTACCTCGAGGATGTCCCATGAAGGATTTAGAGGTGCGATGATGTCTCCTGGCCTCTTTTATTTTCTTTGATTGCTGTCTGTGGATTGTCTTGACAAAAAGACTGGGGCAACTTCGCCCTTAGTATGAGTTAGGACATTCCTTGTCTGTGACTGTCTGTTTTTCAAGTGGATGACCTTGCACACCTTGGTCTACGCCATATCATGGTGTTTGTTGTCCATTTGTGTCATTTTTACCACCCAATGATGATTAAGAGCAATAAATTTAGTCCTATGGCAATGTTTTGAAGGATTTGGTCTAGGAACTAACATGCATCTTATTTAGTCTTGTCATCTTCTCTCACTCGTCTCATGTAGGCATTGCATCCATCTCATCATCCATATCATTTTCATTAACATTTCTTTGTCTTTTCATATTCTAGTCTTCTCATCCATTTCGAGAGCACACCCATGTTCTTGGAACCTGTCTGTCCTCTCGAGGGGGCATACCACAACCCTCCTCGTCATTCTTCCTCATCTTATTTTGCACGGGGGCATATTTTTTGACTTATTTTCTTTGTCACAATGTGACATGCTACATTATGACAAAGAGGGGCAAAATGTAGACACATAAAATTGTCCTAGGCTTGCAACTCTTAGATTATTCAACATTTCCCCTTTCATTCTTAATAATTAAATAATTTTTAATTATTTAATTATTTTTGAAAGTCATAATTCTTCTATTAATTAAATAATTTTAATTATTTAATTAATTCATTTTATCTTTATTCTCCTTGATGAATTAAATAGAATTTTATTTATTTAATTTACGTCATAATTAAGTCCCCTTCTTTTAAAAATTAAATAGATTCTAATTTATTTGATTTTTGTCCATTTTCTACTATAATTAAACAATTATTTTAATTATTTAATTATTCATTAACCTCTTCTCTCATTAAATTAAATAAAGTTAATTTATTTAATTTGGTCCACTCTCTTGAATTTTGAATTCAATTATTATTTAATTCGAAATGATTCCTTTGTCACATTCTTCTATAATTTAATAATATCTTTATTATTTAATTATTCACTGGTCACCTGGAGTAAATAAATTTTATTATTTAATTTCTCCAGCAACCTCTTTGTCCGTGCCGGTCTTATCTTCCAAATTTATTCTTATCTTTTGACATCTCATTTAATTTTGACCCTTGATTGAATTATCTTATAATTCAATCTTGGCCCTTCATCCTTATCATTGCCCTAATTTTGACCTAACCCTAATGCACACAGCAACATTCAATCTTGATCTTTGATTCTAGGGTTTTTTGTCATCTCCTCATCCTGGCCACACATTCAAAATTGCAGTTTTATAAAATGGCAATTTTGTTCTCATTTTGGCTCTCTCTGGCTCTTTCTCTCTCTCTCTGGCTCTTTCTTTCTCTCTGGCTCTTTCTTTCTCTCTCTCTCTCTTAGCTCTTGGTCTCTCTCATGCTCAGATTTCAACCTAGGCTATTATTATTGTTACAGTCATAGTCACTTACAGTCATTGTCATTTTAGTCCATTGCAAGGTCATTTTATTTTATGCAAATCCTTCAACACTTGCATAGGGCTTAGTCATTTGTCATAGTTGCTCATACAAATCTGAGGGCACATTTTATTTACTGCAAGCTAGGAGGTGTAACAAAGGTCAATCATGGAAGGTGGAGACTTAGGGTAACATGGTCCCTTTTGTCTTCACATTACTTCCATTGTGCTTTGTTATTTCATAGGAATTTTGATGTTATTGTGCTAACCCTCAACAACAAACTTTGGAATTTTCCCTTGATCACAATGGGAAAACATGTTGTTGTTAGTATTCAGGGGTTTTCGTAGTCAAACCCCTTGTTGGTAATTAAACCTTGAAATGAAATAGAAATAATGAAGGAAATAGTGAGTGAACAACATGCAATGCTACAACTCACCAAACCCTTGTGAAGTTTGCAAACTTGTGTGCAATGGCTGTAATGGATGTGGATCTTGAACCAAAGGAATGATCTTGAATTGCTTGCTTGAATCAAAACCCTACATGACAAATGTTAGCATAACACACATGATGCAAGAAGCTCTTTGATATGATGCTTGAATTTTGATGATGGCTCAAAATTCTTAATGAATTTCTCTTGAATTTTTGAATTCTTGGATTGCTTGGATTGATTAAATGCTTATTAGGAGAAAATGATAGAAAAAACCTTGTATTTATACTTACTTTTGCTTAATATCCTGAAATTGCATCACACCAAGCTAACGTATGAATTCATTAAATAAAGGAGGCTAAATCCTACCAGAATTTGAAATTAAATCCTCAAAAATAACTCAAGGAGGACTAAGATGCCCTAGGTGGTGTCTTATTCCCAAGTCATAAAACTTGGGGCATAGACACCAAAATGGGGCTTGATTAAGATGCCTCAAAATTAGGTCCTGAGAGCTTTTGGGGACAAATACGCCCTAGGTGGCATTTTATTCTTGACCCAAAAATTAGGGACACAGATTAAATAATTAAATTATCATTTATGCATTGGAGAATGTCAGGATTAGCCAGAAAAAGATGTAATTCATAGGGATTGTGGACACAAAATAGTACCAATTAAGCCATAAATGAGGATAAATAAAGCAATGCAGGCCCAAACAAGTGTGAAAATTCAAGGGTATGCATTTTACTACACTACATTTTGAAATTGTTGTTAGAGTATGAAAATTTCATGTTGATATTCTTAATTATATTTCATGTATTATTGCAAGGTTTGATTCATTCTGAACATATTTTTGAAAATTATTTAATAATTTTTAAGAATGTATAGATGATTTTTTTTTTTTTTGTTGAGGAGTTGCTAGTTTTAAAGACGCCTCCTATTTATACAAGAGAAGGGGAGTTAAAGACATGTTCTATTTGGAGAATTTATTTCACTCAAATACTTCCTTCTATGTTTAGAGAAATTAATATTGATGGTGAATTGAACATGGATATGTTGAATTCTAGTGTGAAGAAGCTTTCTAAGCTTGAATATGGGATGCATGATTTTTGAAGATTGTGGAGAAACTGATAGGTGAAGAATAAATTGCTCATATGACAACAGTCGATCAATTTCTTGTAGGGAGGTGAGAATTAGGAAATACAATGCAAATGGTAAAATGTAATAAGGAATTTTTTTATTTGTATTTAACTAAGAAAAAGTATCAAAATTTCTAGTGTAGCTTTCAAAAATAGTAGATTTAACTTTTTTTTATTATCAATCAAATGTGTATTGTACCTTGCAAATCAAGTTAGATGTTAAAATTAGATATAGGCCATTTTTACTAATTGCTATTGTAGATATACAAACAATATATATTTGAAAAAATTGAGGTTACCTTGAAATTAGACTAATGTTAGGTGTAGTTGATGTAGCAATGTATTATATACTTGTAAATTGATGTCTATATGATAGTTGGAGTTAGAAGCATGAAGTGTTTTCCTATCAAAAATATTCTAGACTTGGATTTAAGGGAATTTGATTTAGAGACATTCATCAGATGGTATTTTGTTGTAGTGTTTTATAATAGACTTCTAGAGTTTCGTGCTAAAACAAAACAACAAGTGGTGAATGCATTTACATGAGATCTACATAAATCCATGCCTAGTAGATCTTTAGGCCAATAAATACCAAGTCTCCAATTTGAAGTTTCACGTTCACAAAGACATTTTTCTTATTCTATGAATAGTTTTTCTTTAACTTAAGTTGTATTTTACAAGTATATTTAGGAATGATTGCCCATAAACTTTTGTTAGTTATCATGTGTCAGAAAATATAAAATTTGTAATTGTATATAATTTATTGAGATACTAGTAGATGGTGTAAATATATTATAGTGATGTGTATAATATAATATACAAATTAAATTAATAAAATCATTACATATTCAATACCTATGCCAGTGCAATTTCCCAAATTCTTGAAAGGATAGTTGACATATTCAAAAATATTTAAAAAAAAATCAATGACATACTAGATACGTAGAGTCCTCTTGCCTGGTTTTTATCATAGTCACCACTCTATTCTACTTAGCACACACACGTGGCAATTTTATTGCATAGGTAAATGCCAATTGGTTGCAACTTCACATATCGAAGTATGTTTATATTTGCCACCTTGCAATGAAATGTCATATGTCAATGTCTTTGTCTTTGTGGCTTTTAATTTTATATTTTTCTCATCATAAATCAATAAATAATTATAAAATATTACTTAATCATTAATTAATAATTTAATTCTAAACTGAATAATATACTACTATCATTCTAATATATTGGATTTATACACTTATTCTAAAATATATTATTTTTTGACTAGATTCTTATCTAATTTTATTTAACTTTACTTTGTCGCAACCCTGCAAGGTCACCCCAACATGCTACTTTGAAGCTCACGAGATATAAGGAAGGCACGAAGCAAATGCAGATAAATCACATAGGCATGCATTAGTATTATATCACACTTTAGTTAGTTTTTTAGATCTTCATATTATTTTGTTTGTAGGTGAAATAATTCGTGATTGAGATCCCACAATTTCTAGATGATATTTTGAAGAGAAACCTATCACACAAAAATGAGAAATTACACAACAAAATATGTGAAACAATAATGATTATTGATTATTGAATGATTACAATGAAGGATTGAATATCCTTATGTAGACTCAGGCAAACTCAACATGTGTCCCTGAATGATGGAGTTTTGACTAAGATAGGAGTGAGATAACAAAATGCATGAATTAGTTAAGTGACTTTATCGTGTGTACAACATAGAGAATAAAGTACATGAATAATTGAAATGCATAATTAATGCAAAACACTCGCAATCAAAACTAGATGATCTTTTCCTAAGTTTGCATTAAGCACTGGAGTAAATATTAATTAATTTACTCCAATACCCCCCTGAATGAAAACTGAGAAGAAGCAAAAACTGATGAAGGAAAAGAATGCAATGATGGATGCAAAATAGATCCTGGCTATAAGGCCTGATGAGGTACCCATGAACAAGTAATGAAATCTCTCATAACTGGAGAAAAGGAGAAAACCACATGAGAAAAACTCCTCTCCAAAAGAGAAAAATAAATGGTTGTACTAAAGAAAGAAGGATAGAAGGAGGACTCAATATGACCCCCCAAGGACTGCTTTTGTCATGCAAGTACAATAGATGTCCTCCTGATAGGAGAGAGAAAATGAAGATATGAATCCCCCCATAATGAAAGAGTTTACATACCAATGATGAATGCCTAAAGACTACCTGCAAACAACATTTCTCCCCTTAGGAAGAAAAGGATGCATTGGTGATTGGAGAAGCCAAACCAAAAGAATGGGTGATTTTGGAATCCAAATCCAGATGATGTGTGCCTTTGAAAACTACTCATGTGTCCACATGTCAAAAAGCAATGATGTCAATCCAAGATGTTGTGAAGACTGATGTAGAAAAAGATGCAAATGCTATGATCGATGGTGGGCCAACAACGGTGATATGGTTGTCAAAAAAGAGGAAAGGAGAAAATCCAGATGGAAAAACTCCTAACAATTTATTCTTGAACTAAAGAAGAAAGTTGCAACTGTTGAAGAACTAGAAAGATGCCCTTCAGTTTCGATGATGCCATTGTTTATCCAATTCTCAATATTGTGTTGCTAGAAAGAAACTCTAGAAGCACATAAGGATGTGGCTCTGGAAGCTCATGTAGTAAGGAACCCTGCTAGAAAGAAACTCTGGAAGCATATGAGGATGCGACTCTGGAATCTCATGTAGATAGGAGTTTAGAACAAAGGAACACTTTTGGTTTCCAATTGGAGGAATAGTGTGGAGCTTGATAGTTAATTAGCAACTTTTAATATTCTAAGTTTGTTTATTTAGAAGCAAAATGAAAGAAACCTATACTAGATGCTTTAAGTAGAAACCCCCATATGTTAATTTATATTAGTTTGATTTTTGCAAAGCTCCAAATTTTCCCTGTTCTTTATCATATGGTACTCACAAAGCATGTACATTTTTTAAAGAATCAACAAGGAAGAAAGCAAGGAGAATACAAAAAAATTAGGGAAAGAAACATGCATGCATCTAGAAACAGGGGTTTACATCTGGCTCCATTTTGCTGAAAATCTTCACAAAAATCTGCCTTTGGAGGTGCGCTATGTTGAAAGAGTGGGTTGTGCCATATCATCTACTGACACATTCTCTTGCACAAGCTGCAATAGGTTTGTAAACATGAATCACGCATGTTGCAATCTAAGTTCAAAAATACAAACGACGCCCTCAAGAAGGAAAATCATACACCTTGCATGGAGATGGTCACACCAAGCTCCAAGCCACAACATCAAGGAAGAAAATGGTTGACTACAAATCATGCCACAACAAATTCAAATTCACCTAAAATTCCAAACCTACATATTCAATGAGTCAAATGACTAGTTGAATGGCGCAGATTATTTGGTCATGAATTTGAACTTAGGTTCATAAACTCCAAAAGCCTCCATCAGATCTCCCTTACGCGGTTTCCAAAAGCCTCCACCAGATTTGAAAGGTTGCAATGCAGATTTGAAATCTGACATGGCCTCCAATGGCTTTCACATGGGTCTCAGCCTCAATCGGCAATGAAAAAGTCACCTGTAATGAACAAGTTTATTCATTGAAAAAAGAAGGGTTCAACTTAATTGTTGCTGACAGAGACCAAATCATGGCTCCCAAAGGGAAATTTCCATCTCTAGTGGCCTTCAAAATTGTGCCTAAATTGATGACAATTGATTAATGCATTTTGATGCAAAAAATTCCTCAAAAAGTGAATAATTATCTTTAGATCTAGAGCTCTGATACCATGAAAAAATTTGTGATTGAGATCCCACAACCCCTGGATGATATTTTAAAGAGAAAGCTATCACACAAAAATGATAAATTACACAAAAAATATGTGAAACAATAATGATTATTGATTACTAAATGATTACAATGGAGGATTGAATATCCTTATGTAGACTTAGGTGAACTTGACATGTGTCCTTGAATGATGGAGTTCTGACTGAGACAAGGGTGAGATAACATAATGCATGAATCAATTAAGTGGCTTTATCTTTTGTGAAAAACAAATAATAAAGTGCATGACTAATTGTCGAACTGCATAATTAGTGCAATAACACTCGCAATCAAAACTAGATGATCTTTTCCTAAGTTTTCATTAAGCATTGGAGTAAATATTAATTAATTTACTTCAACAGTATGCAATAATTAGTAATAATGTATTATCATTAATATTAAATATAAATTAAATGATATTAATCATTAATATATTTAAAGAATGATATATACTATATTTACTATTAAAAATAATTAATAATTATTCACAGTATTGAGAAAATTATTAAAAAAAAATTGTGGAGGAATAACATAGATGAGTAAAGGAAGGTTCCCTTGGTCTCTTTGGATAACATGTACATCAATAAATATAGTGGAGGTGTTGGTATACATAGTATTTCGGAAAGAACTATGGCCCTTGGGGAAAAATTGACATGATAGATGTATAAAAAATCAAAGTTTAAATGGTGCAATTTAATGCAAAATAAATATTTGGATAGTGAAAAATCAGCTAGAATTTTAACAATTGTAAATCCTCCAAATGGATCAGCTATGTGAAACTTTATTGTGGCATACAAAGAGATTA
>VDFB02193867.1:486302289-486416998 GCA_007258455.2 Sequoia sempervirens | reverse complement strand
GGTTGGAATGATTGGAGGGATAGTGATGGTTGGAATGACCAAGGTGATAGGTCCTTGGGAGACCATATTTTGATTTGTTGTTTGATTAGATACCATCCATTGGTGTGAGGTCGATGGTATATTTTAAGAATTTGATGTGATGATTTTAGGTGGATTGATTTGGATGGAGTGATTGGTGCTAGGTAAAGGGGGAAGCCCTAAACCAAGGAATGATGTTGGTAATGGTGGTGGAGATTTCCCTTGGTGCAATGCCTCAACTACTTTGGAAAGTGCAGCAATTTGATCTAGCCAATTTTGTTCTTGATTTTGATCTTGACTCCCTTGATATAGTTATTAGGCTCTTGTTTAAGAAAATTTGGAGTGTGTAGTTGTGTTTGATTTTGGAAAATATTCTAATTTGTGATGACACTTAGATTTGGCATGATGGGTTGAAATTGACCATTGTTCATGTTTGGAATATTCGTATGGTTTGCAAATGTATCCATCCCAAATTTTGCTGGATTCATGTTTCAAAAAAAATTTCTTGGTACATTCTCCTTTGGTATGTAGGGATTTGGTGGGATGACGTTTGTTTGCATGCTCATGCATTGATTGTTCGGTTGATGGATTTGTAGGTTTGGATTTAAATCTCCCATCGGGAAATGTGCTCCAATCTTTGATTTGGGAATACTCACACTTGTTGTTCTATTGACATTTGTCGAAGGTAATGGTCCCATGTATGGATTGTATAAGTGTGAGTTTTAATAATCAATCGGTATTCTAAGGCTTTGAAGATACAATTAATTTAGATTACTCAAGATGTATGGATCAAGTTTGTATTCCATGTTCTCCTTGTGTTTTGACCTTGTTACAAAATTGACCTCTAGGGTTCCTAAGACCAATGACAAGATGAAGAATCAATGGTGTAAATGATATGGATGATGAATTTTTAGGGACTTTGGATCAATGCTAGACTTAGGGTTTGATTTTGATTGGTCGATTTGGATAGTGAACTTGTAAACCCTAAGATGTTGGATGTGATCTTAGGATGAACCTTTTCAAAGGATGGTTGATTTAATTAAATGTATGAGAAAGGATGCATTCCCACACACCTAATTAAACAAATGATTTTGATTTTATTTAAGGATGATTTACCCAAGTCTAGAATGATGTTTCCAAAGTTCTAAAGTTATTTGGTGGGATGGATTTTGATAAATGTTGGAGATGGATGAAGTGTTTGAATTGATCCTAAAAGACTTAGAGAGACTTTGTTTACTAGGCCAAGGTATTGAAGAACACACTTTTCTCTAAGAGCAATTCAAAATCAAAAGACCAATGTTTTGCATGAAAATCATATGACCAAAAGATATCGAACACATGTGTGGGGTCGAATTTGTTATCTTTGCTTAGTGGATTCTTTTTTACCACAAACACACTTCTTGATTAGGTTTCAAACTAAATATCCAATGTCACAACTTCTTTTCATCCCACAAAGTGCTATGTGGAAGTTCCAAGAAATCAGGACAAGGGTTGCCTAATGTTGACCTTTGTAAGAGCAAATTAAGATGTAAACCCAATTACTTAGAAACCTCTAAGGACATAATCCCAAGGGTAAGCAATAGTTCTTGAGCTTTGTCAACTGATGGGGTTTGAAATTTTGATGATGATGTTGAATGTTTGGTTTTCCAATGTTTTCGATAAACACACTGTGTTCTCAAACAAGCAATGTAACATCCTAGCTCAATTGGTACGTTTTTCTTAGTGGGCTTGCCTCATGCCCTTCATAGTAGAAGAGATGACTTTACATGCAACCAAGGATAAAATATAGAGGTATGTTAAGAATGAAGTTTTAACCTCTATATTTCAACCAAGATCGGACATGGCAAGTAACTTCTTGGAATCTAAGTTCCAATGCACCACTTCGATAAACTCATTGGATGGACTAGATGGCTGCTATAAACAAGGTTCTTAATGACAAATATCGTGGATACATGGCACCTTGTAAAGCCATAAGCCACTAAAGGCTTTAATCAATCCTACTAGGGGCTCTTATACGTTTTACAGTAGTACCCCGTTCTGAAAGACACTATACGGCTAAGGCCTACATACCATGAGGACTTGACAATTTAGTCTTATCCATTTGTATGCCGGCCCAAATGAAAAACCGGTTGGAGTCGCCTTCAAGTTCTCCTTTCGGATGTGTTTCTTAGGCAGGCCCCTCTAAAGGTAAACAATAGCAAGTAAGCACACCCATGGTTCGATTGACCTTCGTTTAGAAAAAAAGGGAGAACACACGCAATATACCTAACTCACACTCGCACAAGATCTAGTTCAGTTTTAAGTCCAAATCAAAGTGTGGAGGCAATCTTTTATGCAACCTAATTTCATCAAAAAGACTTTTGATTCTCAAGATCATCGTGAAGCGTGAGAGAAGCGCATACACCTTTTTAGATGAGATTATTTTGCATAAAAAATTACAAAACACAAAAAACACATCTTCATTTTAAGCCTCAAAGCAATGATGAATTCATTTTAAGCACCAAAGGAAAGATGAAGATTGCCTTGTTCAATTTTAGCCCAAATTGAAATCTAGTAGGTGTCTAAGCTTCAATTTTAACCTTTTGCAACAAAAAATTGAGAGCTTTTGAAGTATTCATTTTAAAAGCCCAAAACCAAAGATGAGTTAGCCTAAAACAGAAAATTAAGGCATATGACAGATCCTACAAGCATTTAAAAATGCTTTTTGACTTTCAAGTTTCAATGCTCAGTTTAACTCCAATCTTTCTTTTGTTTTCGCTTGGTTCCACTATTTTATTTTGATGTCACCCTTCACCTATAAGCACACAAAAAATAAGATATTAAAAATGAGATTTATGTTGAACATACAATGCTTTCATTTAACGTGAAAGTTCATTTTCCTTGAAAGCTTAAATTATGCATTGATTTTCTTTTGATGATCCTCATGACAAAGGTTTAAATGTTGAAATATATACACAATGGTGATTTAAACCTATCCACATTATTAGGTAAGCATAAAAAAGAATGTGTACCATAATAGCATAAAATGATTTAAATCCATGTGAGGGCTTTAAAAACTTTCAAGCAAATGTGATTGATAGGTGTAAGGTCAATCAAGCATAAATGTTCAGAAAATAACTTTTAATCTAGCGCCTTCATGACATAAAAGACAAAGTTCCTAAACCTACGCAATCAACAGCTTTAGATCTATGCTTAATCACTCAAGGGAACTTTCAAATTGATGGAATTGGCGGGGCAATAAATGCATCAGAACAAAACTTAAAAGGTATTGTGGAATTGTGTGGCTGCCAGCTGCAAAAGATCACGCCCAAATTTGTTAACCCTCATATGCAATCTCTTGTAGTTCTGAATTCTTTTGTGGTACTTGGCATTTAATTTTTTGGTTTCTGCTAGCCGGTTATTTGGGACAACTTGTGGAAGCTACATTTAGAAAGCGCTGGGCAAGAATAGACATGCAATGATGAAGTCAAAATCTGCAACATTCCTCCAGAAATATTACTATTCAATTAGCAAAGATCCTACAGATTTTGAAGCTACAAAGTCTTTTCCTTTTTCAATCTAATGTATGCGTCTTTTAAAAAGACTTGTTGAAAAGACTTTGGAAACTTTTAATCCAATGCAACTGGTGAGTGTAAAAGCGAATAGTGCATTCTATTAGTAGGTGCAAAGTAAGGCACACAGACTCTTTGACAAACAAAATGTAAAATGTAGACATCAACGATCTTTGAAGGCAGCAACTATACTATCAACAAATCGCCATAATGAAGCACTTTGCCTATGAGACTCGTTCATGTGTAATTAATTTATCATCTGCTACCACTTAAGGTAAGGATTATGGTTGCGGGATCGATCAACTGTAATTTTAATGCAAGACAAGTGACACACCATCATACGCATTACATCATAAGGTTGATTTATGCACAAGAATAATAGAATCTTGGCCTGCATATATCCGTCAGGAAAAAAGAAACAAAAGTGGGCATGAGGTTCCTTGTAAATAAACACCCTATGCAATGTCACATCATAGACTCTCCTTAGATGGCATGACTAGTATGTTTGCAGAGGAAACACTTAATATGGATAGTTTGTGATGATGAGACGTCCAGAGGTAAATCTGTTGTGACCAAGCAACAAGTAACACTAGCAACAAGCCGCTGATGAGGGGCAACATACCAAGCAACAAGCCGATGATAAGGGGCAATGTACTAGTGATCATTTATGATGGTTCATACCTCATTCCAAGCACCTAAAGAAATTACAAGTGAGTGACATGCCGCTGGAAAACTATGCAAATTTTAGAGGCTATCAATCAAGAAGGTAACAAGAGATTTGGGTGTAAACAATCAAACAAAGCTAGAGTAGTGTTTAAGGAAACACAAGGATCGATCTAATGTATTTATATGCAAAAATCTCTGCTTCACACAGACTGAATAAAATGGATACCACCTAATCAAACAATAGATTATGCTAACTAGATTTGAATGTATTTGAATGGAGATCTACACTCTCATGCATTGGTTTTTTTTGAATGGCAGACTGGGTATCTGCAAAAGCCATGACTAAGGTGTCTCCAATGGATAAGGATGGGTGTAGTAAATCTCAAGAAAGAAATGCATGACTATGAGACATAGAAGGCCAAGACACTTCATTCCAGATTTTAGCAAAATGGTTGAGCCATTTCTCGCTATAAGGCTTGAGGATTCCAATTTAAAATGAGCAAAAACTCATCAGACATCATTTGATAATTTTTAAGGATAGGCTGGTCACAGCCCCTGACTTGTAATGGACAATGGAACCTTCCTTCCAAGGGTGTTACAAAGATTAAAAGCTTTGAGAATCAAGGAGCAAACTCACACGTTATTCTGATTTTTTGTCATCCTCATTTACTTTACTATTACCATCATCATTGGCAACTAATTTGATTCCAAATATTGTCCTAAAAAATAAAAATTTCAATAGAGAAACACCACATAACATCCCTTGCTAAAGATCTTGTGTCGCAGCAATATCCAACCTATCTCTTGAATTGATTAATTTCTCAAATCTGTATTAAAATATGAAAGCTAAAATCTAAACTACATAAAGTTCAAACATCCAACAGTCATATAGAGTAGATTCACCAACTTAAGATGGCAAGACATAAAATCATACAAAGCATACTACCCTCCTTCTAGTGCCATTATGTGGATGTGCAATTCTAGATATGGTTAGCATTTTAAAACCAAAATAATCCTCAAAATCCCTATGAGATAATGAAACATGTTAGATATGCTAAGTAAGATATTAAAACAAGAAAAACCAAATAAGCATACAAACAACATGAATCAATTTCATCTCATAGTGGATTGGTATAACATGTGCTAGTGACCCTTTCCCAATCCTTGATTGATAAGCTTAGATGATAATGATAAGATGGACAAGATTAGCTCTCCATTGAAGAGAGTAACCTTGTATGAGATTGTGGAGTTGAAATGCTCAAATTGTGGAGTGGACAAAATCAATTCTCAAATGAAAAGAGTGACTTTGCATAGGAGTTGTGGAGGATTTGCTCAAAGATGAAGCTTCTATTTAAGGATTTTCAAAATGTTAAGTGTTGAAGAGAGACCAATGTGGGACTAAGATTGGACCAATGAAAGAAAGACACTTGTCAAGTGGTGATTGGTTGATGTATGTGCAAGATTTGGGAAGAGTGCACATGAGAGGGAAAATTTGAATTCAAATTTGAGAGTAAATGTTGAGTGGGGGACAAGAAAATGAGCAATAAATGCAATGTTGGAGGGACAAATCAACTTGCCTTTGAATTCAAAATTGAGGAAATATTCCCCATAAATGCCATGTTGATAGAAAATCTTGGATTTAATAAATCAATAAATTGATTTATACGTGCAAGTGGCTAAATCTAGAGAATGCAAGTGGGTGAGATTAGCATTTAATCATGGTTAGATTAAATAAATGATGATTATGTTAGTTTAATGATGATTAGGTGAGTTGACTTTTAGGACTTAAATATTTGATTTATTTAAATTAGAAAAGGAGAAATATGAATTGGATTTAATTAAATAAAATGCTTAATTTATTTAATTAAAATGCGGGTAATGGGATCAAGTTGATTTATTTGATTTAAACTGATCAGTTTAGGAGATTGATAAATAAACTTGATTTATTTGCCGAATGGATGAATATGACCTAGTTGAATGCATTATGTCAATTTGATGTGTCCATAGGTGCCACCATGAATTAATTAAAAATAATTTTTGAGAGTGGTGGTGGATGGTTTTTGACCAACCTCCATGCAATAACTATGAGGTACCATAGTATTTTTTAAGGAAACTCTATTGTGAATTTGTCTTTGTAGACATACAAATTTGACCACTTCCACATGGTCAAAGTCGTCTCCTTAATCATCCCTTTGCTCATTTAAAATCGTCCTCCTTGACGGTATTAATTAAATCACTCATTTAATTAATATTTTATGTCTTCCACAAGGTTTCCTAAAGTATTTAATTTAATGAATACTTCTCCCCTCTTTCTTCTCTAAATTAAATAAATGCATTACTTTATTTAATTTAGTCATTATCTTTTAGAATTTTTAATTTATTTTTAAATTCCTTATTTTCTCTCTCATGGTCACATCCTCCAACTTTTGCAAGTTGGCCTCTAATCCCTTTTAGCAATCTAACCCTCTTTCTTAGTCATAATTAATTTATGATTAAGATGTGCACACCCCTAATCATCATTAGGGTCTCATCCTCCATAATTTCCCACTTGCCTCTAATGAGTCCTTAATTAGCCTAATCAAGTACTTGCACAACCTTAATCACATATTAGGTCATCTCTAATTCCCATATCATTTATGGAATGTGTCCTTAGTCAACTTCATTAAATGCTTTCTCCTTTTGGACAAGGCATCTCCATTCCCCATGTGAATTTTTAATTCACATTTAATCCTCAAATGCATTTGAAGGAATTTTAAATTCTTTCTCTTCTCCATGAGAATATTTGAGGAATTTTTAATTCCCCACTTGTCCTCTCACCCACATGGGGACAAGTACCTCCTTTATGAGGAGATTTTGTCTCAATCCCAAGGTACTCTATAGTACCTCCATGTCATGTACTACCACTCCACCTCATGTACACATCATCCCTTTTGGGCCATATCACATGCCACATGTCAAGATGTGAGAGCTTGTGAGTTCTCAACTCACCTTAGCCCTACATCTTGATCTTGGTGGCTCAATCTTGACCATCCATTTCCCTAGATATTTTCAAAATCTCTATAAATACCCCCTCTTTTCTCTCATTTAGGGGAGATCATGCATTGTAGCAAAACTCTTGCAAATTTTTTCTAGAATCCATACTTAGCCATTTTCATGCTTGTACCCACTTGCATCCATCTTCATATCATCATCTAGCTTGCATCTCTTTCCATCTAAGGAGCACACACACCAAATATCGAAGGGCCAACCAAAGGATCGATTTGACGCAAGGTAAAAAGTTCCATTTGTCTTCTTTATTTTGTGTTGAGTCCAAATAGGCTAATCTTGAGGTGTAGATTGTTTGTGTTATTTTGCATTACTTTGTTTGCTGCTCATTTTCTAACGCATAATTTTGACCTATCACATTTCTGGCATGCCCAGTGGGACCCAGAAATAGGTCTCTTGCCTTTACATTTTCTATTTTTTGACTTTTTGTAGGTACAGGTAATAGAGGAGCAGACCCAACCTAACAGACAAGCGGACCCGCCCTCCACAGGTGGACCTGACCTTCTCCAGTGGTGAACCTGCCCTCCACAGACAGCAGAAAGTGGTTTTTGAAAAAATTTCCCAGAGGAGTGGACCCGACCTAACACACAAGTAGACCCGTCCTCCACAGGCGGACCCGACCTAACAGACAGTCGAATTTGCACTCTCCTTGGGAGGATTTGTCCTAGACAGCTTTTTTCAAAAGGTGAAATTTTGGTTTTTTAGCAACTTTTTGGCTATTTTAAGGGTTCTTAACCCCTATTTAGGAACATAGTGTAATTAAAAGGTGTCAATCAACCTTGTATGTTGTGTTTTAGGTAAGCTATTTGACGTATCCAATCCCCTTGCGCCATTCGGCGATCCTAGGTGATGAGAAATCGTAGCTTACCACGTCCTTGAACTCTACCCATTTTACTTTTCTTAGTGGGACCTGCTTGGGGATTTCATCACCCCAAGGGATGATTCCAACCATGCATACCGGTGGGGTATATAAAGGGGGGAGAGTGAAAGTTGTACCTCAATCCAACCGCGTTGTAATTGGTGAAGCATTGGGATGATGTGAAGAGTTGGTCCGAGCCTTTTAGGTTCCTGACTCACACTTGTAACGGGTTGGTGTTCACGGTTTGGGCCTCATGTACTGGGTGTATATCGAGGACTCCCTAGTAACCATGTTCATCCTAGATTAGAGGACTTTGTCGGCTATACCCCTCTACTAGACTTAGGCTTGTGCTGTCTGAATTATCTTATTTGTGCGAAACCAGTGATTATTTTATTTATTTCACTCAGCCATAGTCTTTTGATTGATGATTCTTGTATGTTGAGTCCTTTGCCTTAGTCTTTTTTGTTAAAAATCAAGTCAAACCTCACATCCAGGGGCAAACTTGCCCTAAAAACTAGTCTTTTGCAGCCTATTTTGGACCTAGTTTCATTAGTTTTTGCTCCTTGGGTAGACTTTCCCTCATCCAAGGGCGGACTTGCCCTAAAAATTGGTCTTTTGCAGCCTGTTTTAGACCTAGTTTCATTAGTTTTTGCTCCTTAGGAAAACTTGCCCTCATCCAGGGGCAGACTTTCCCTAAAAACTAGTCTTTTGCAGTCTATTTTGGACCTAGTTTCATCAGTTTTTTCTCCTTGGGCCGACTTTCCCTCATCCAGGGGCGAACTTGCCCTAAAAATTGGTCTTTTGAAACCTATTTTAGACCTAGTTTCATTAGATTTTGCTCCATGGGTGGACTTTCCCTCATCCAGGGGCAGACTTTCCCTAAAAACTGGTCTTTTGAAGCCTGTTTTGGACCTGATTTCATCAATTTTTGCTCATTGGGCGGAATTTCCCTCATGCAGAGGCAGAATTGACATTAAAACTAGTCCTTTCAGAGTCAGTTTTGACCCATTTTGGTCAGTTTTTACTCCTTGGGCGGACTTGCCCTCACCCAAGGGCAGACTTAACCTTTTAGCCAACCTATTTCGGGCCTGTTGTCGCCTATTTTGATCAGTCTTGCTCCTTGGGAAGAGTTGAACTATATAGGGGTAGACCTGACCCTTGATCGATCAACTTTTTTATCCACTTTTCTAGCCAAAACCTTCGCTCTGCCATCTTGATCACTCGTCTTCTCATTTCAGGCATCCATCTGCTTGTTTTGAGAATCCTTTCATTATCCTAAATGTTCATCCCCTCAGCTCGTATATCTGGTCACCCATTCAGAGTGTACATTCTCGTTATCATTTGCATGTTTTGGTATCCCATTGAAACATTGTAAGAGCGGTTATCTGAATTGACCTAGGTGTTCACCTCTAATCGTCACCCATCAAAACCAACTTCGGATCATCATCTATCCTAAGTCAGTCATCTTTGTTGGCCTATTCAATCCACTTCCATCTCAAGTTGGATTCGGTGTCGTTATCATACATCCCCCCTTTGTTCGATTAATCAACACCTAGCATTACCAAGGATCACTCTTTAACTAGGGTTTCAAATCCTGGACATTATCATCCATCCTAATCAATCGATTCAAATTGGATCATTATATCGTCCAATCCTAATCGACTCATCTTCTACCAATCAATCTAGATCACTGCAGTCAAATCAAATCAATCTCATCAAGCCCTAGCCTGGATGACTGATCAATCATCTAATCAAACCAATCTATCAAGCCACGTCATTTAATCAATTATCAAATCAAGTCAATCCTTTTGTCACCAAGATCATCCTAATCCATCATATCATTTTGTATGCCCATTCAAACCCGATCAAAAACAAGGAAAATGGCTAAACAACAATCCCAACCAAATATCCCTCAAGATCCAAACAACTCAACTAATGCCTCGCAAGACCCCAATAACAGTGCGAACATCCCTCGAGATCCACACAATGGAACCTCAGCACAATCCAATATAGACGGTCAAAACACATCACCTCCCGGTGATGAAAACATGGTCATTCAACCCGAAATTACATTTGAGAAGCATTTTAGTAACCTAGTCAATGTGCAAATGACAGACTGCCTTCTTGAAAAACATGGTGAGGAAATCTTGGCTCACTTGATTGATAAGGGTGTCAAACTACCATCAGGTGTCGACTTATCCAAGTATGGTGGCTCCACACCTAACATGCCCCAAGCTGCATATAACATCCGAGGTAGCTCATACGTCCCCAATGTTCCTTCTGTAGAAGGTTGGCATTAACCTGAATTCGGCAACGCTGTTCTGTATCCCATTGGCAATCCCTCGCATCCCGCCATCTCGGTCACAGGTCCACCCCAAACCATTGATCCCAATGATCCTTTTTCCTTTGGCATGCCACAAAACGTCCCACAACTACAACCACTAATGCTACCGGCACCAACCCCCTCGAATCTGCCTCCCATCAACACTAGGGGCAACCCTTTCACTACATTACCTCCACCTTCTGGGGCACTAAACCAATAGTCACCTTCATATGCATCCCCATAGCCACCTTAATCTAATCTACCCTCATCGAATGTCCCCTTCGGTACCCAACAAACTCCTTTGCAAAATCCCCCTACGCTATCCCAGCCACCTCAACAACAACAACCACTATTTTCCTTGCAACAACCACCATATCAGCGTCAAAATAATTCGTCCTGACCTCCTACTCAGACCATATCCCCTTTCCTCACATCCATCCTATGACCATGAGCTCGCACACCATACCACATCTCGTCTCGGCCCACACAACATCTCACATCACATCAACAATCACCATAGTATCCCTATTACCAACAGTAGTCCCAGCAGCACCCACCTTATGCGGCCTCCCAACAATCACAGCAATTCCCTCAGTATCAACAAGTCAACACGCAACATCATGTCCAAGCTCCCCAGCAACCCATCTCACATTTTCATCCACATTATACCTCGCAAAAACCCATGTATCAACAAAATCCCCTGGCATACCAACATGGGATGTCATCACTCTACCATCTAAACCCATACCTAAACAATTTGAAGGTCTCCCAATAGGATCCTCTATCGTCCTACCATCTATATCCATCCAACCAACCACCAGTCAACTCAGAATTGATAGAAATTAAAGCTTATTTGAGAGATCTTCAAGCAAGGACTGCCAAACAATCGTTCAAATTTGAGGACATATGCCCATATCCATTCGATTCCTCCATCTCATTGATCCCCTCCCCTAAACATTTTGAAATGCCAAAATTTGACAGATACCGGGGGAACAAGGATCCCAAGGCCCACTTACAGGAGTTTTACTCCTAGTGTCAAGAAGTTATGCACAACGACAATTATCTCTTGCGCCTATTCCCGCGAAGTCTGACAGGCATTGCCCTAGACTGGTTCATGACCCTCGAAAGAGGGTCCATAAAATATTTTGTGGACCTATCAAAAAAATTTGTCTCCTACTTCTCCTTCAATTTCAAGGACACCGACACCTTAGATCTACTCAAAGACAAACAACGAGAGGGGGAAACCTTTGCTAGCTATCTTCAAAGGTGGTGTGCGTTGGAAAGCCGAATGAAAACCCCTCTAAGAGAGAAGGACATGGTCACTCTCTTTGTGGAGAACTCTCATCCTGACATGGCTCATAACCTTAGGTTACACTATGTCACCACTTTCGCGGAGCTAGTAGAAAAGGGACCTATCCTTGAATGTGCCCTTGTTGCTAAGGGGCACATCAAGATATATAACCAGGATAAAGAAAGGTTGTTCAATGAAAAACCACATTTTTGGAACAAGAACAAGAACACCATAAATAATGGTGTCATAGATACTAAGCATGTCCAAGTGGCTAATACATCCCAAAGACAACAACCATCTGTACCTAACGTCATATCCATACCACAGGGGGTGCCTCGTCCTCCTCAACAGTGGAATCAGAACAACCAAGGGAACAATAAACATCAGTATGCTCAACTAGGAGAACCCCTGAGTGTCTTCTTCAATAAGTTGTTGCAAATCAATTATCCAATCATGTATCTTGTCACCAAGCCACTTGACGAATCCAAGCCCAAGATTGCATAGTTTAGGGAAAATGAATATTGCAAGTTTCATAAAATCAAAGGAAACTCTTTGAATAAGTGTCAGGGTCTAAAAAACTATGTCCAAGATCTCATTTATCGAGGTGATATCAAGGTTTTCCCCAGTCAAGCTTCATCATCCAATGCTCAATTGTAGATATATCAAAATGCCTTTCCAAACCATAATTAAGGCCCAAGCACATCTAACAGTAATCCCCAAGAAAATAGCACAAATAATGTGAGCTATAAGAATGTACCCCTCAATTACAAGGGTGTCATTCATTACATTGAGCAAGTAGAACCCCGTGTATCCATGATACATGTTAAAGCCAAAGACCCTCAGTGTGTTGTTACTACACGACGAGCTCGCATCACTGTCCCTGCAGCCCCTGCACCCACCCAATCAACTCCTATAAGCTCTGAGTACAACATTCTTGATCACTTAGGAAAGAACCCTACTCATATCTCCATTTTGGATTTGCTTAAGTCTTCCCCTGTACATCACGAAATCCTCAACAAAACCCTACAGGAAACCCATGTGCCTAATGACATCGACCCCACACGATTCCAAGCTTTGGTGGGACACTTGGTTTTATCTCATCAACTCCATTTTAGCCAAAATGACATGTCGAATATTGATGTCAATCATAATCGCCCCTTGTATATCGAAGTCATGGTTGCCCACCATAAAATAAAAAGGGTCTTGGTAGATAATGGTTCTGCCCTCAATTTGTGTACTCTAAAACTTATAAAACAGGTGGGGTATACTCAAGTGGATTTAAGTAATCAGATCATCACAATCAAAGCCTATGATAATGCAAAAAGGAATTAAGATGGAATTATCAGTCTTCCTATCCAAGTGGGACCTGTGCTTCAATACACTACCTATCATGTCCTTGATCTGGACTTGCCATATAATCTCCTCCTTGGCAGCCCATGGCTACATGCTATGCAAGTCGTCCCCTCCATGTACCATCAATGCCTAAAATTCCCCGTCAACAGATAGGAAGTCACCATCTATGCTAACCCCCAACCATTTGAATATTGTCACGCTTTAGAAGCGTCCTTCCCTCATTTACATTATTGTCCCAGGGTTGAAATGGGGGCATCTCAGTCACCATCTACCAATCCACCCTCCTTCATGATGACCACTCCATCTCCCACCACTGATCTTACAGTCACAAAAGTCCAGATCATCAACAAAGGGTGTGGTGAATATGAAATGCATACTACTCTTAATATAGCAACCATGCCCCCATCACCACACGAATATGGCCAACCTTCACATGCTACTCCAAAGGAAGACAAGACTATCACCTTCAGTGGTAAAAACATCCCTACCACCACTTTCAAGTCCCCTAGTATCAAGATAGATGTGCCAGAAGAGGATATAAGTCAATGGGTATACCAAGAAGAACCCCAACCAAATCCCCCTCTAAAAGAATATTTTCAGGAAGCATATCCTTGGTCAGCTAATTTTGCAGAAAAGTATAACTACCAAGGTGGGGGCCTAGGTAAAGAAGAAAAGGGGCGATTGCAACCTATTGATACATCAAAGTAGCCAAAGAACATAGGCATCGGATACGATAAAAAATAGAAATGCCCTGCAACATCATCTAATACCTCCAATAGTGTCACCGTGGACAATGGCTCATTAGAAGACATACCCGAGGAGGAATCCATCATATGTGCATACGATGACGTCGATCACACCGACCTATCATCCATGTTTGAATGCCTATCTGTCTACACCATTAGCCTATCCCTTCACCACCCTCAGCTCATTGATTGGGACCTAAGTAATAGCACACCTATCAATATGTCTACGGATACATATGTCACAAAAATAAAAATAAATAAAAAATAAGAATAAAAAAAATTAAAAACAGTCATCTAGTGAAAACCTCCCAGAGGCACTTCCTGACCTTGGAAAAGTAAAAATAAAGGGCGCATCTGATGGGGAAAACCTCAAAGAGGCGCTAGAAGATGGAGATGTTCATCTTCCCCTTGTGGGAACTCAGTTATCGGCCCGATCATCTATTCTAATTGAAGAGACTCAAGAAGTTAATTTGGGTACTACTGAAAATCCTAAGGTCACCTATGTAGCTAAGTCACTCTCAGAGCAAGAGTATCCGGTCATTATGCAGCTACTCCAAGAGGGAATCATTAACTTTTCTTGGTCATATTTAGACATGCTGGGCTTAGACCCCGCCTTAGTGGTTCATCATTCAGACATTCGCCCAGACACCAAGCCTGTCAAACAAAAGCTCCACAAGATGCATCCGCAGGTCGCATTATTAGTCAAGAAGGAATTGGAGAATTTACTAGAGGGTGGTTTTATTAGACTGATTGACTACTCTGAGTGGATCTCCAATATAGTATCAGTTTCCAAACCAAATGGAGACATTCGGGTCTGCATAGACTTCAAGGATCTCAAAAAAGCTTGCCCAAAAGATGACTTCCCTCTCCCTAACATTGACATGTTGGTCGACCTCACAGCAGGACATGAGATGTTATCCCTTATGGATGGCTTTTCTGGGTATAATCAAATTCGAATTGCACCTGAGGACCAACACAAGACCTCCTTCACAACACCTTGGGGTACTTTCTGTTACAATGTTATGCCCTTTGGTCTCAAAAATGTAGGGGCAACCTATCAGAGGGCAATGACAGTCATCTTCCGTGACCTCATCCATATCATCATGGAGGATTATGTTGACGACTTGTTAGGGAAATCCAGAACATGAGCTGAACATCCTACCATCCTAAAAAAGATCTTTGAACGCTTAGAGCATTACAAGCTGTGGCTAAATCCAAAAAAGTGTGTCTTTGACGTCATGTCAGGAAAGTTGTTAGGCTTCATAGTCTCCCGAAGGGGCATTGAAGTTGATCCCGCCAAGGTGAAGGCTATTTTGGACATGCCACCCCCACGCAATCTGAAACAGTTAAGAATCCTCCAAGGGAAGATGCAATCCATCTATCGGTTCATAGCCCAGCTAGCAGACAAGTTTCAACCATTCACTCATCTCCTAAAGAAAGACTCAATCTTCCGATGGAACCAACAGTGTCAAATAGGTTTCGATAAGATCAAAGAATACTTAGCTCATTATCTGATCTTGATGCCACCTATTCTAGGAAAACCCCTCATGCTGTATATCTCTGCCATGTCAGTTGCGCTGGGAGCATTGTTGGCACAACATGATGAATCGTCAAAAGAGAGGGCGATCTACTACATCAGTCAGACATTGGTTGGCTATGAATTAAACTACTCTCCCATGGAAAAGGCCTGCCTCGTGCTAGTCTTTAGCACACAGAAATTTCAACATTACATGCTCAGCCATCTAGTCAAATTAATTGTTAAAATTGATCCACTGAAGTATTTGTTATCAAGAACAACTCTAACTGGCCGCATGGCCAAGTGGGTCATGCTCCTAAGTGAACTTGACATAGAGTATGTGGAGCAGAAAGCCATAAATGGATAGGTCATAGCTTATCAGTTGGCCAAGGCACCATTAGTAGATGCTTACCCTCTAGACACTGAATTCCTGAACGAAGAAGTCTACACAGTTGTAGAAGCACCAACTTGGACATTGTATTTTGATGGATCATACACACATAATGGATCAGGCACGGGGATTTTATTAATTACCCCTCAAGGTGACTACATCCCAAAATCATTCAGGATAGCATTCCCATGTACCAACATCGCAGAGTATAAAGCCCTCCTCACCGGCCTCTGAATTGCAAAACAGTGGCATATAACTCACATAAAAGTCTTTGGTGATTCATTATTAGTCAGCAAACAAGTTAATGATGAATTCCTCACAAAGGATGATAAATTGTTACCCTATAAGCGCATGGTGGATGATTTCAAGAAATATTTCACCTTCATACAATTTGACCAACTTCCTCGGGTACAGAATAAAGTAGCAGATGCAATAGCCACTATCAGTTCACTGATTGACATGCCTAAAGACCGAACGGAATGTGAGTTCCTTGTCGAACAACTTTTGATCCCAGTGTATGACTTTCCTGAGACTTATATGGTGTGTGATATCGTAGGTCCCACCTCCCCCTGGTATCAGGACATATATACCTATCTCCATGATAATACCATACCCCCAGAACTTACATGCAATCAATGCAAATCCTTCATTCATCGCTCTTCCCGATACATCATTGTCAGTGATATGCTTTATCGTTGCGGGTATGATGGAATCCTCCTTAAGTGTCTGAATGAGACCGAAGCCCGCATGGCACTAACGGAGGTACATGGTGGTGTTTGTGGGGCTCATGCAAATGGTATGGCTCTGGCCAAAAGAATTCTCCGAGCAGAATATTACTGGCCTACACTAGAGCATGATGCTTGTGAATTTGTGAAGAAGTGTCTTCCGTGCCAACAACATGCAGATTTGATTCACACCCCAGCACAAGATCTTCAGCCCCTCTTAGCACCGTGGCCCTTTTCTCAATGGGGTTTTGACTTGATTGGCAAGATTCACCCACCAACATCTGATGACCATACATTCATAATTACTACCACTGAATACTTCACTAAGTGGGTGGAAGCCATGCCACTTTCACAGATAACTGGTATTTAGATCTTGAAGCTCATCCTGTACCATATTATCTGCAGATATGGTATCCCATTCACTATCCTTTCCAATAATGGAAAATCATTTAAAAACCAAGCCATGAAACACCTTTGTGACACCTTTCACATCCAACATCGTTGGTCAATGCCTTATTACCCCTAGGGTAATGGTCAGGCAGAGGCAACCAACAAGACCCTCATCTGCATTCTTAAAAAGGTTGTCAATAACAATGGTCGAGATTGGCAACTCCATATTCATCCTGCCCTCTGGGCATATCACACCTCCATCCATACCCCTACAGGGGCCACTCCCTATTCTTTGGTCTATGGTTCCGAAGCCATCTTGCCAATTGAAGTTGAGATCCCATCACAGAGAATTTCCCTAAAAAATCTTATCAGTGAGGAGGACACTCGTGTCGCACGACTCGCACAACTGGAGTTACTTGATGAAAGGAGAATCAAAGCCTACAATCACCTACAAGCATACCAAAATCACCTTAAATGTCACTACAACAAGAAGTTTTTCCCTCAACAGTTTTAGGTAGGTGATCTTGTCCTCAAAGAGAGTCAGCATACTCAGCAAGATCGAGACAAAAAAGGAAAATTTGAGGCAAATTGGTTAGGGCCCTATATCATAGCCGCTAAATATGGATTTAAGGCATATAGATTGACTACTCTTGAAGGAGATCCCCTTGATGAACCCATCAACATAATACATCTCAAGAAGTTCTACGCCTAAGTCCGCTTGCTAACCCCACCTATCGAAAATCAAAAAATCAAAAAAATCAAAAAATAAATAATAAAAATAGTAAAGAGAAATAAGTTCGTCCTATGGTGAAAACCACCTTTTGGGGGTGCCTTGGATAAGTATGGATGGTGAAAACCTGGTAACAAGCATCATCTGTAGAAGGCTTAATCATTATCTACCTAGCATCCTAGTTATTTTATGCTTGCATTCGTGCTATTGTCCTCACCCATCCCATTCTTGGTCGTTTGGTATAATTGAGCATTGGATTAACCATCTTGCCTGCCCCCCCATCCTAAGTTTTTCAATATCCCACTCTGAGCTTATGTCATTCATCTTCTCATCAATCGGTCTATCGTGTCGGTCTCCATCTAGCTCTCATCCTCTCGCAACACCAGTCGAACTACATTGCCCCTACGTTGTCACGTAGGCAAGGTTGATCATTTGATCTGCCCTTGGGGTATTCTTACCATCGCGTTTTGGTCATCCATCATTCACCTTCATCATCCTCTTTCCGCTCTATCCATGGTCTTTTCATGAACTACGAGGGCTCTGCACTTTCACGTAGGCAAGGCTAATCTCTGATCGGCCCCCGAGCCTCTAGGTCTATAGGATATGTCAGTCTATGTCCTTGTCTGATTTGTTATTCTCAATTAAACTCCCCTATGATCAAGATATTTGGTTAATGAAAAATATCTAGCGTCAAACTGGGTCATTCTCGTTTAGTATCCATCATCGGTCTCAACAGGATGCATCCTTCCTAGCAAACCTCATCGATCCCATCCATCACCCTGATCCTATGGAAAATGACATTTTGATTTTTATTGTGATCTTTTGATGTTTTGGAATTTATTTGTCATTTGCACTCACTATCAACACTTGTCATGGTTGCCTTGATCCATCATATCATTGTGTGCTTTGACTAGTTGACATAGGGGTTCATCTTGGTCTTTTCTTTGTTGCTGCCTTTTTAGTTGTCCCACGTAGTACCCACCAAGATCCCTACGGTCTTATGCTACGCTGGGACATCCTTGTGTGTTTGTGGTTATTCCAATGCCTGGCCTAACCAAGGTCATCATGACCTTGGGGTGTTGGGGTAGCCCCCTTTTGCTTGTTGTGTTTGTTTCATACATTGGATGCCAACTGACACCCATTTTCACAATCACTACATACCCACTTCCATTATCATGTCAATTCTTATTGGCACTTATGACCATATGTTATTTCCTATAAATTACAAAAGCATTATTGCATATTAGAGTCATTTTATTAACTAAATATACATCGCTACCTACATCACAATGTGTTAGAACTACACATACATCGCCATCTGCATCACAAAGTGTCAAACTCATAATGCATCACATCCTACATATATAACATATTCATATAGAATCCATCATACACACATGCGTACATGTTAATAAATCAACTCATACATCCACACAAGCATATAGTATCAAAAACATGTGCATAAATAAACCAAAATATTCATCTCCATAAGTAGGAACCATCATATACATGTGCATACATCAACAAAATCATCCATCAAAAAAGGAAACATACTGCATAGTGTCAATAAGGACTGCCCCATATCATAATCAAAATAATACAATGAATGTCATATGTCCATCATACATAAAAATCTATCATGTATCCATCACATAGCCCCCATACATCATCAAAATGAGGTACAAAATCCAAAGATATATAGCATCTCTGATCTCTATCGATAAGTACTATGTGCTCCACCCTGCATCTGTCCAAAAACTGGTATCCTGTCATCTCCCGAATGAGCTACCCGCATCTGATCTCTGTGGTGAATCAGGTACTGATCTCCTACCTGGGGTGACACCTAGTGAGTCACTATAGCCTCGAGTCCGTGTTCCCAATGACTGGGATGGCGTTGGCATCTGTGGTGCCTATCGAGTATACTAGAACAGCCACTGGGCTGGGTCTAGAACTGCATGGTAGTACACGGCCATCCAAAATCTAGCCTCCCTCGCATTCTCCTCTCGCTCAGCAACCTGAACCCAAGCGGAATTCCGCTCCTGGTGGTATCTATCCCAATCTCTTGAGATCAGTCTCCTCTCTTGCTCCCAAGCCTCCTAGGACAGTTGTAACTATGCCATCTCGGCCTGCACCCGATCCCTCATCTCCTTGGTAGCCACTGCCCTAGCCACTATACCATCCCTCTCCCCTGTAATCCATGTGTGTCTGTCCCTATCATAGCACTGACCTGCGCTGACTACCGTTGTGCCATTGCTGCATCCCGCTCACCCTACAACATCTACATCTGTACCTCTGTAGCATGCCTCTCCCTCTGAGTGGCCTGTGCCCGAGCCTCTTCCGTATCCCTATCCCTCTAAAGTGCCTGCAGTCTCACCTCAGCAGAATCTCTCTCCCATCACAAACCTGACAACTGTGATACCACTGCATCCCTCTCTCTTCAAAGAGACTGAACCTTTGCCTCTGCCACCAGCCTATCACTCTTAGCTGCCTGAACACGTGCCTATGCCAAATCCACATCTCCTTCTAAGAATTGCACCTATACCTATGCCACATCTATCTCTAACCGCAGCATGTGCACCTCTCTCTGCATCTCCTCCTCCCTCTGTTGCATCTATCCCATGTCCCCAACTGTCTGCTCTAGACAGCCCACTCTGTCTCTAAGCTCAACCCACTCCTAGAGCCAGTCTGCTCTCTTTCTCCATAACCAATGTAGCTGTCTCTACAAATCCTCTGTATCCCCGATAGTCCCTGTCCCAATCTCTGATGGCTCCTACCCTGTCCCCCCTCCGATAGCCTATCATTTCACTGCCTCTGCCACTAAGTGATCTCACTTCCATCTTGCAACATCTCCCTCGTCATGCTCCCTGGCCACCTCTACTCACAACCCCTCACTCTCTGCTCGCAAATCAACTGCCTCATCCTGTGCGTCATCTCTCTCTTGTCAATCTCCGCTCTGCATCTGTCACCAATGTGGCCAGGGCTGAATAGTCTCTCTCACTCTAGGAGAATTGTGTTTGTAGCTCGCACAGTGCTACCTCTAACCTGACCCGCTCTGCTTCTGTCTGTCATAACTACTGCTCACTGAGGCACAGTCTCTCTACGGTCCCTCTCAGCACCACTGTAGGGTCCTCTCCTCTGGGTGGCACTATCAACAGTGGTCGGAGGTCATATATATCCATGTCAATATCCATCTCTCATGGCTCATACCCCTCGCTCTCTGCCGACGCCTCCATCGCATCCACATCTATCACCCAGGGGGATCCATCTCTCCCTGTCACCCTCTCCTGTGCTCTGTTGGCCTCACCCTCCTCGCGTCCCTGTCACTGATACCCTCTGGTAGCCATGTCTGCCTCATCCCTCTTCTATGCTCTACTGGCCTCACCCTCCTCCTATCCCTGTCGTTGATAGCCTCTGATAGCCATGTCTGCCTCATGCCTCTCCTGCGCTATGCTAGTCTCAGCCTCGTCCCCTCTCTCCTGTTGCTGCCCCTCTGGGGATGCACATGCCTCCTGACCCCTCTCTCCCTGGATCTCTGCACCCCTATCCTCTTGTGTTGCAGCCCTACTGGCCTCATCCTCTCCCTCCTCTCCTCCATCCCCTCTAGATCTACGCCATCATCTCCTCCTCCTGGTTGCCCTAGTTGGCTCCTCGGCTGCTCCCATCGCCTGTTGTCCTCCCCTCACCTGACCTCCTCTCTGTCGGCCTCAAGGTACCGGTCCCTCTGCCCTCAACTGTCTCTCATCCCTCTGCCCTCAACTGTCTCTCATCCTCTGACTCGAACCCTAGTGCTCCCTCAATCGGCACTACTGGGGTAATCCATGGTGGTGGATGTCGCCTGGACCACTACCAGTATCGATCTATCACCCCTGCATCCCTCAGGCCCCTGCCTGTCGGGGTATGACCTAAACTATAATGTCTTCAGCTCCTCCCACACCACCTCCTGGCTCAACGGAGCCCCCCATGGCTGCTCTCATGACAGTCGTTGGAATCTAACCCACCCCTCAGGAATGTCATGCCTCACTCCAAATTGTCATGTCACACGATCGGGTCTATGTAGCTCCACTATAATCAGAATTCGCCTGATAAGATAACAGCGCATGAAGAAGGAACTATTGTGTGCCACCTCATCATCCCTCCAACCCCTGAAGCACTGCAGTAAATAGGGACGCCACACTATCATCTCCTACACATTATCCAATCGTCTCCTCCACACATCCACATCTCTCACATCTCGATACCACAGTATCACTCCTGCCTCTGTCCCTCAATCCCAGGCCACAGCCTCTCGGTCATCCTGTACTCCTAGTCTGCACATGATCAGTCTGGTCACCCTGATGTGCTCCCACGCCCAAACTTGTAGTAGTGTGACATTGGCCACACTCAGTGATTTCTGATAACATACCTGATGCATGTCTCAGTACAGCTGTGCCAACATACATGTCCCCCACAAGAACTTCCCCTCTCAACCCTCAATGATATGTCGAATCACCTCGACAAATCTAAGGTGCAGGAACCGCTGACTCCGATCAAGCACTAGGATCACACTAATCAGTCCTGCTAAGTATAACGACAGCACTAGTACCCTGCATTACAGCATCCTATCCACATCCAACTGACCCCGCTGAACTGATAGATCGTCACTACCGAAAACAACGTGCATGGACTCATCCAGCACCTCGCCCTCTTACTAGCACTCGCTAACCGGAAGCCCTGCTATAAGGAGCCTCAGAATCTGCCAAACATCCTCCAAGGTCACCGTCATCTCCCCCGTCGGTAGATGGAATGTTGATGACTCTGAGTCCCAATGCTCTATCAGCGCTGTCAGCATGGCCCTGTGGGCCTTCATCGTCGGATAAGACAACATGTGCAATAGTCCTGCCTCTGACAGTCTCTGATGCTCCACGCCTATCATCCGTGCCACGCATCTTGCCAAAACCTGGGATCGTCTCTCTCGTGTCCACAGACTCTCCACTTTTTGCATCCACCACAACAACAGCTTGTCAATTTCCTTTTCCTCATATCATCCTGTCTTATAGTCTTTAACTCCCCCACACCCCCACTCTCCCGGGATTTTCCTTGCCCCTTCGACTTGTCTATGCATGCCTCTTGCCCTTCCCCGCCCCCTTTTTCTTACTTGGTTTTCTCAGCTTTTCCCTACCCCTCAGGCAGAACCGCTTGTTCTCGTGGGCGGACCCGCCCGAGCTACTTGGGTGGCACTCTGCCTCAGTGTAAGTGGGCTCGTCCATGCCACCTGGCAGTGCTCCGCCCGAGCATAGGCTGACCCACCTGGGCACAGGTGGACCTGCCCTACCCAGATGGGTAGCCCCGCCCATGCTAGGGTGGACTCACCCGCCCAGCTGGGCGTATCTGCCCAAGCCTGGCTAAACGTTCCCCCCACTCCCATCCCACCTACCCCAAAACCCACCAAGGGGGGAAAAACAAACTGTAAAACAAAAAAAAAAAAATTCCCCCTAACCCATTTTTCATCACGACCTCCACCCCAAAACCCATGTTTTTGTTTTTTGAAATAAATTAGCAAAATTCGACGAAATCACTAGCCGGGGTTTCGAACTCACCTAACGTGGCACCGCACACTCCTCGAAAAATCATCATCTCTCTTCCCCCGGTGAATAATGTCTAAATCATATTCTAGCATTGTGTCTCCTCCTTGCCTTGCTCTCTCCTCCTCTTCCTCTTCTCCTCACTTGACAGCTGTCCAAATGAGGAGAAATAACCCACTCCCTCCCTTTTATAGCTTTTCCCTCCTTTTTTACACCTTTTCCCTAAAAAGGATTTTTTTCCTTTTATTTAACTTTTTTTTCATCTGAACTAATTATGTCCCCCCTTATCTTCTCGGAGTCACCATTTCCACACTGTAGCCCCGTTTTCCTCTGTTCAAGTGCCAATCTTCTCAATTTTTTGTGTCCTTTCCATCGACATGTACCACTCTATCCTTTCGAGAAGTTGCCTAGGGCCCCCTTTTTCCACTCCCGTCCTCTTCTCGAGGGGCCATACCCTACCATCCTCTCCCAATCTTCCATCATAAGCCTTCCTTTGTGCAACTGGGGCATCCCCTTTAATTCTCCTCTGTTCGGGTAGCTCATAATCTCTCTCATGTTGGGTCATCTCTTTTCCAGTCACTTCTTCCATAGAGTCGTCTATGTTTTATTTTTCTTCGAAACCCTATTAACCTAATAGTGTCTCGAAGAGGGGCAAAATGTAGACATCCAAATTTGACCACTTCCACATGGTCAAAGTCGTCTCCTTAATCATCCCTTTGCGCTCATTTAAAATCGTCCTCCTTGACGGTATTAATTAAATCACTTATTTAATTAATATTTCATGTCTTCCACAAGGTTTCCTAAAGTATTTAATTTAATGAATACTTCTCCCCTCTTTCTTCTCTAAATTAAATAAATGCATTACTTTATTTAATTTAGTCATATTATTTTTTAGAATTTTAAATTTATTTTTAAATTCCTTATTTTTCTCTCTCATGGTCACATCCTCCAACTTTTGCAAGTTGGCCTCTAATCCCTTTTAGCAATCTCACCCTCTTTCTTAGTCATAATTAATTTATGATTAAGATGTGCACACCCATAATCATCATTAGGGTCCCATCCTCCATAATTTTCCACTTGCCTCTAATGAGTCCTTAATTAGCCTAATCAAGTACTTGCACAACCTTAATCACATATTAGGTCATCTTTAATTCCCATATCATTTATGGAATGTGTCCTTAGTCAACTTCATTAAATGCTTTCTCCTTTTGGACAAGGCATCTCCATTCCCCATGTGAATTTTTAATTCACATTTAATCCCCCAATGCATTTGAAGGAATTTTAAATTCCTTCTCTCTTCCCCATGAGAATATTTGAGGAATTTTTAATTCCCCACTTGTCCTCTCACCCACATGGAGACAAGTACCTCCTTTATGAGGAGATCTTGTCTCAATCCCAAGGTACTCTATAGTACCTCCATGTCATGTACTACCACTCCACCTCATGTACACATCATCCCTTTTGGGACATATCACATGCCACATGTCAAGATGTGAGAGCTTGTGAGTTCTCAACTCACCTTAGCCCTACATCTTGATCTTGGTGGCTCAATCTTGACCATCCATTTCCCTAGAGATTTCCAAAATCTCTATAAATACCCCCTCTTTTCTCTCATTTAGGGGAGATCATGCATTGTAGCAAAACTCTTGCAAATTTTTTTTAGAATCCATACTTAGCCATTTTCATGTTTGCACCCACTTGCATCCATCTTCATATCATCATCTAGCTTGCATGTCTTGCTATCTAAGGAGCACACACACCAAAGATCGAAGGGCCAACCAAAGGATCGATTCGACACAAGGTAAAAAGTTTCATTTGTCTTCTTTATTTTTTGTTGAGTCCAACTAGGCTAATCTTGAGGTGTAGGTTGTTTTAGTGTTATTTTGCATTACTTTGTTTGTTGCTCGTTTTCTAATGCATAATTTTGACCTATCACAATCCTCAATAAGGTGCCAAATTATTTTGACTATTTAGACTTTTAGGGTAGAGGTGGGGGCTCCACGCGTGATAGATTGTGTACACGACATAATTCTCAATTGGCATCGAGAACCTTGGCCAAACCTATGGTGGAGCATGTCACCATTCCTTCCATTGTGAAGGACAATATCAAGGTGGACATGGTGGACTCAATTAGCTTTCCCACTCAAAACATTGTATAGTGTGTGAGGCCTCTAGTAGAGCCTAATGTTGGAAGTACTTCTAGGCCCAAAGTTCCAACCCATCATTTTTTCTCTTGTGGTGTTATTTGCATGTATGATGGTGAGAGTACTCAAGATGCAGCTACATAGCATACATTAGTTGCAGAGTAGATAGTTAATATGAAAGATGCCTTACTAAATGAAACATTCGACATTTATACTTAGATAAAATTCAGCAAGTTCATTTAATTTTGTTTATTAAATTCTATTTTGAAATGTAAGAATAACTAAATTAGTAGAATGAATTTATATACACATATATACATACATATATACTCTCTCTCTCTCTCTCTCTCTCTCTCTCTCTCTCTCTCTCTCTCACACACACACACACACACACATATATGCATGCATACATACATACATACACCTCATTTTGAGAGAGACTTCACAATGTAAAAGCTCTAGAATTTTCTAACCTAGCCATAGTAGAGTTTTATACTCTTGCCTTAGGTGCAGCCCACTCTTTTCAAACCCCATAGTTTGCATAAGTTACTCCCATACTAACAAATTTATCTCCTTTTTCATCCTTAATAATCTAGTAAAATTTCTTCTCTACACTACACTATCCATAATATTCCATTTGCAAGCATTCCCAATAGTCCATCGCCCTCCAAGCATCCATCATTGATTGTATATATTGTAGAATAATAAGTTGGAATTATTGAAGGATAGTTATAGTTAGAATTTCCAATTTTAATTCATCGAAATTTCTCTTAACCCACTACATTCAACCAAAAGCTTGGTATTTTCATTTGTTTGATTATTTTTAATTTTGTTAATTTAAAATTTAGTTCATTAGTGGATTAACTAAGTCGTTAGATTAATATATAAGGTTGATTTATCTGTTAGTTTTGGGTGGAAGCATAGGGTTTGTCCCACTTGTGGGATAGGGTACAAATATGAACCTTGGAAGGAAACAATATTGAACACCTTTAGATGAATGTTTTTCTTTGAATGAAGTTTTTTCTTTCAATTAAGGTCCTTCATTTGATGCTACAAGGTTTCCCACATTTAAACAAAGTTCAATTGAAAGGGGCTTTGAATAAAAGGATGATTTCCTAGTTTTTAAGATTTTCTCACTCAAATAGCCTTAGGAAAGGTCTTTAAACTAATATACCTTTAAACAAAGGTCTTTAACTAAATCTTAAAGCAAGGTTTGGACAATCCAACAAAGTTGCTACGACACAAAATTTTACACAATTGTAACCCTTGGAGCATGTTTTCTAGAAAATATTATGTGTAATACATTTTATTCATCTATTATATTCATTTTTTATTTTCTAGTAAACATATTTTTTGACCAAACATAAAGGTCTTTTTTCAATACAATTGGAATTATTTTTAAAGGTATTTTTTTATAATAAAAATACAAGTACACTCCATATTGATGTCCTTTTTTTGTTGTCACTAAAGTATGCACCCTTACAAAGTGTAGAACTCAGCTACCTTGTGAAACATGGGATCATCTTCAAGTTGTGGATAACTTATGACGAAGATGAACCTCCAAAGGGGATTGGTTCCCTTGATACTAAACTATTTTTCTTATACTACTGCTGCATTCTAAGAAAAGGGGGTGAAAGGAAACATAAAATGAAAACCTAATACCAAAAGAGTGATGCACCTAATCATTGTGACCTGCATTGCTATTTTGACACACAAATTCCCAATTACTTAGATAATATTCACACAACCCAAATGTTTCACATGCTCATACATTAGTACTTCACAAAAAAGTTTGAATGTTTACACCTTAGAAGGAAAACTAGGTATACTTTCACAACTAAAGAGTGTTAGCATCAATATCATAACTTATGACCTGTATAAGGCATTTATTTTCTGTTATGACCTGTATAAGGCATTTATTTTCTGCCTAAAGGTGCTAGAATGAGACAGCATACTTGAGGATTTACACATAAAACCACAGAAATATGCATCAATCATTCATGTACACACAATGAAACATCTATTATGAAGGAAAAATCATTGAATTTTACTAATAAAAGTGGTGTTTTTAAAGTTGCATACAAGTCTGAAAATAGAGTTACAAAGCTTTCCCAACTTAAAGAACCTTGAAAAGGATACAATCCAGTAGCTAAGAATAGCTAGAACTGAATGAAATTTTCCCTTAGGCCTCTTAATATACTATTTAACAGCCTGCTATCTATATTAGGAACATGTTTTGAGAGATGAAAGACAAGTGTTCACATAAGTTTTGCTGGGGCAAACCTTCTTAGGCGTCCAAAACTGTTAACCCTATTTTCCAGCTCCTTAAAATGCTCCAAATGGTGGTTGAATGAAGAAAACTTCTTTCTTTGACCTTATCTATCAGCCAAGACTCGTTGAATAGCTCCTCGATGCTTGGAGATGCCCCAAACTGGGTCAAACTGCCCTATATTCTCTCTATTTGTTTTGCACAACTCAACAAACTGTCCTAGATGTCCTCCAAGTGCTCATAAATGCATGGAAAGAAGTTATAGCTGCTCATTCAATTCTCAACTGCTGGAGCTTCTTCAAACTTGCTATAGGACGTGGGAGAAGATTTGAAACAGTCAAAAAGTCTCCTAGAGGAGAAGGAGAATCTTAAGGGCTCTTACATGTGTCATTCATTTATAGTGCCTCCATCTTCATACTTTTATCCAAAAATAAGCACTATCATCTGGTTATTTTTGTCATACCTTCAATTCAACATCTCTGTCCTTTTATTCTTGCTCACTCTTATCATTAAATATACCCTTTTTCACTGTTGAGCATCAAACCTCTCTCATTGTATTCATGCTTCTTCTGCTGCCCTTGATCTTCCCTTAGTTGTCACAATGGATCTAGACACTGCCCTTCTATGATGAACACACCATAATATCAACCGTCTTTCCTTTTATAAAAAATTCTTTCACTATTCTTTGTTTCTCTAGCATTGTCAGTTTGTCTAAGTCACTGTCACGCATGATTGACAATTGTCATGATGATCTTCTTGTCATTCTTCATGGAAACCTGCATAATGCCAGTTGCTTGAAATTTCAATGACTCCATTGTGCCACTTGTATGCAAGCACTGTCCTTAAGGTCTGCTCCTCTGGTGTTGTCTTTTCGTGACTGTCATGTCATACCTACATGGGAATATGGCTGTCTCTTCAATCCATTGTCCTCTTAGGATCTTTGTAAAGACTGCCCCTATGACAGTCTTAACGGCTGTCCTCTTGTATCTAACAGATCTGTTATGGAATTTTTCTCATGTTGACTATCATACCTATAGTTACACTGTCTTTTATCATTGCTTCAACAGGTCTGTAGTTGTCGTCTTTTGTTGTCATAATAAATGATGCCATGATTTTCTGTGATTGCTCGTTGAGCTGTCCTTTCACTGAATTATCTATCAACAGTTGAAACACAAAAAAAACGTGTAAATCACTTCCTTCTTCAATGATGAGCATTACTTTCATTGCTCGAAACATTTGACTTTCACTGTGATGTGTGTCACTGATCTTAACAGTCCATACATGGATACAATCCTCTAACTTTATCATGGATTCTTTAAACACAAGAATGAATACTATCACCATAGGTTTTATTGTCTTTAAACAAGAAAAATGCTTCAGTTTTACCAACTATCCATTCTTTATGCTACAGTCTTGACACAAGAAAATTGGTAGATCTCTATCCCTTGAACTGCTATTCTTATCTCTCTTACATTGTCCTTGGCTCTTATTTGGCTGTATCTTTATATCACTGTAATATGGATATGTTTGCTTCATGTTTCCTACCATCACCCTAGTTCACAATTGCAAGAAACCTTCTGCTTACTCACCCATTTCTAACTGTCATCTCCATTGAGGAAAAATAGTGGTAATAGTGCTTTTTAAGTGACCTCCTTCTCATGATCCCTGCCATGTCTGTACTTATGTGTCCTCTACATTTGCATTTTTCATAGCACTGTAAAACACCGTTCTTCATGACTTCCACTATTTTTTTGGTGTTCAAACCATTCTTATCGTGACCATCCTCTCTGTGAAATTGGTAGTGATAGCTCTCGGTCTTCATGTCCTTAAGCATAGCTTTGCTGAGATAGCTTTCAATCCTCATCTCACAGTGGACTGTCCTGTTGGACTAACTGCCACACCTTTGAGCATATGATCTCGTGGACTAACTGCCACTCTGGGTCTAGGTGAAGGTGCTGGTTTGGAAGTTCACTAAGACTTGCAAGTTTTGGTGTAACGGAAAACTACATATGGTATCAGAGCCTCAACCCAGGTTCAATTCCCCCAAGTTGCATCAGAAGGGGGGTGTTGGACTAACCGCCACACCTCGGGGCATATGATCTCATGGACTAACTGCCACTCTGGGTCTAGGTAAGGTGCTAGTTTGGAAGCTCACTAAGACTTGCAAGTTTCGGTGTAACGGCAAACTACATGTCCATTATGATTTTGACTATCCTCTTCATATGTATCTAGGCCTTATGGATGACATGACTGTCCTTCTCTTGAACATTCATGATCAACACCCCTGCCCTTTATAGCCTGAGATCTGCCTTTCCTTCTGTCATTGACATTTTCTTTCATCTTGAATCACTGCCCTCTGTGAAAAACACAGTCCACTGTGAAAAACACGGTCCACTGTGAAAACCACAATCCACTGTGATTCTCTATGGTAACTTCATTTTCATGCATACTATACACCTCTATCTATTAGACCAAGCTCCTTATTCAAATTTGATGTTCAAGCTTCTGCAGTGCTGGGTGTTTCCTTCATCATATATTTGACTGTCTTGGTTGATGAACACTGCCTGCAGCACTTTTTACAATTTCTAGGGAAACATATAGTGATACAGGGATAAGATATCCATAGAATATAACAGAAGTTATCAGCATTGGACCAGAACTCCTTTGGATCAAAGAAAGAAGTTGTCTTTTTTGGTTCTAGATACTCCCACTTAGTCATTTCAAATCTTATCTTCAAAGAAAAACCAAAAGCAGTGATCAAAGACCTTAAGAGAAGCACTTCTTGGATTCTTCACCGATTTGACTATTAAGATGATTTCATCAGTCATTATTGAAAGCATGGCCTCTTTGTAAAAATTGATAGCTGCTGCACGAGTTAATGCCTCACAACCATAACCTAGTCCTTAAAGTCAAGCCTGTCTAACAATGTAGGAAGATGAGCATCCATATCATCGAGGTCATTCAAGTTCTCATATTCTAGATACTCAATTTCAGGATAAGCTACCTCTGGTACTGCATTCATGAGTTTAGCTGCTCCAGGAGATATTTTAGCAGCTGCAGGGTCTTGATTCGAATTCTTTGAGCTTTGCATGTCAATATTCTCATTATTGTTCCCACTTAAAGACTTTCCAATACTTCCTTTAGTAGAAGTGCCAGCTTTTGTGTCCAACAAAGGTGATGCATTGTGATCCCGAAGAGCTTTCCTGACATTTATGCTAACTGTGAAGCAGACTAAAGTCTGAGGAAACAGTGGCAAAGATTGGTTCTTTGCAGACAAACCGGAAGCAAAACCCCTGCCAATGACGAAGATGTTAAATTGTCACTTTAATTTCCCTGGCTGTCCATCAAACTGGTGCATGGGTGTATGATTGTCCCTGGTTACTATACCACCTTGTGGAAATTTTAAGATCCTGCCCTCATAACCCATGCGTGTTGTAATGGCAGGCTCAATATCTGCTCTGGAATGAACCTCCTTCAAACCTTGACAGAGACTTTTAGTCTTCAATATGATTTTATGGCTTTGATAGCGAGGATTTAGCAAGGGTTTTAACAATCTCTTGAGAAGAAAGCAGTTCACCTTTCTGAAACCCAACTGAGACTCTTTTATTCCTTTTCACTACACAAGACTATTATCTCATAACTTTATGACACCATATTTTCACCATATCATATTGACAAGGTGTCAGCAAAGTAAAAGGAAGTATACATATCAAAATCATTTGTTCATAACCTGCAAAGTTTTCTCCTTTCTTGAGAGCATTTTCTATTTTCTGTGATGATCCTGAGTTATCAAAGTTTTTTGAAGAATTTCTTGTATGTTCACAATCTTCCCCAGAAACTCTCGTTCCCACCTTTTCTAAGTCTTCAAGCCCATAACTCCCACTGCACTGTATCCTCTTTAGTGTTTTCAGCTTCTCCAATCCATCTGGAACTTTCTTCACTGTCTGACAATCCCATATCTTTAGTATCTTGAGGCGGTGCATTTCTCTATCCTCCAATTCTGGGAACTCCTCCAAGAGGGGAAAGCCTTAACTGACAGTTGAACGAGCCTAGAAATCTCCTTGACTCTCAAAAATGCTTTGGTAATTTTGTGCATGTGTGATTACCAATCAAACATAATACTTCTAAGTTGGGATTGTTTGTAGTGCTGGATACTCACTACTACAATAGGTCAAAGTAAGCTCTCTCAAATTTTCCCAAAGACATAGTTAACTTGGCACAGAGAAGCGGCATAGATGAAGTGTTTCAAGATCTTTCCTTTTGAGAAATGTTATTCCATAATCCAAGATGTCGCATTTTCACCAGGCATGCAAGGATGCCATCTTCAACTCTTTTGAAATACAGTTTATCATTTATAGAAATGCTTAGCTCTTGGAGCTTGATCATGTTTCTCATATCTTTCAGATTTAACCACTCATTCTCTTCAAAACCAAGCTTCAACCATGACGATCTCAGTGTCTTCAGATTGAGAAGCTTCAATATTCCCTTCGGCATACAATCCAATATTTCGGATCATATTATTAAACTGAGATAGGAAAGACGCATAAAATGGTCGTTTGTGAAGCCAGTTTTGTCCTCCTCGACATTTGGTTGACCTGGAGGAGACTTTTCCCATTCAATGGATTCTTTATTATGAAATATATTTATATTAGCTTCTGCACCTTCGTGTAATTGATCACTCCTTGAGCCCACATAATCATCAAGAGACATTATCTTGGGAAGAATCTTTTCCTCTCTTGTCTTCCGTATGGCAGCACCTTCAGTTGATCTGATCTTTGAACCTGCCATCCCATCTGCTTGACCAGATGAAGTACATGATGGCAGAGATGTGGGGGAGGCAATTCCACCATCACCATGAATCCCGGTTGTATTAGCATCTTCATCTATGTTTGGGACTTCAGCTTCAGGTTGCTCGAGTTTAGATTGCAATGGCCATCCACTAGCAGCTACTCTTCATAACCTGATTTAACAATCTCCCACAAATCTTTTTCTATTAAATAAGTCATCATTTTTATACACCAATAATCATACTTATTTCTACCAAATTCTGGAATGGGCAAGGTGTTAAAATTCGAAATGATAATCTTTGGCGAAATTCCAACTACTAAATCTTAAACCCAAAACAAAATACCTGCTCTGATACCAATTGTAGTTTCTGAAAAGAGGCCTCACCTCTAAGCCAGCTGATTAAAGAAATGAAACAGCAGAGAAAGAAAACAAACTAACACTAATGGTGATAAACAAAATAATATACCATAATGCTGTAACAAAATAAACAGCAATCTATTAACTCATTGAAAAAAAACTTCACATTCTTCCTCTGTTCTGCACGGACTGCTGTTAAAGAAAACAAATATTGTTTTTCACCTCTTTGAAACAATATAGAAGCTGCATATTAATAGAGTTCGAACACACTAAAAACAGAGCATGAATGCCCAAAAAACGGGCCATACAAAGCATGCTATATTGGCAGAAAAACAGAGATTTAAAGCAAACTAACTAAAGATAGGAAAGCTGCACAACGATGATAAGAAGATTGGAAGCCAGGCTAGAAAAACAGATCTCCACGCATCGATGAGCTCCTCAAGATAATATCACGCCAGCATCAATTATCCACAGCTACTTCTACACCTACATCATGATGTTCAACTTCCACTTGAAATTCTCCTTTGCTTGTACAGTTTATTGATACTTCATGAGTTGTCTTTATAATGTCCTAAACCCTCCAAAGACTTGCAACTCTGCTCAGTCCAATGATGAACCCTTAAAATGATTACCACAGGGATCTTTATACTGTCCTAAACCTTGTATAACTGCTCACAGAGACTTGAACATCATATGCATGACAAGATCTTGACCCCAAAAGCATTCTACATTATTGGCTATAAAAAATCTTGACGACAACGGAAAGAACTTAGAATGATAACAGACCTGCCCAAGCTTCTTCATAGTTTTCACGTGCATATTTTTGCATGGTTGAAAATACTGGTACCCAGGGACTGTATAAACATTCCCATGCTCTATCCACTCTCCATGGAAGCATCTTTTACGTGAGATTTCTCTAAAATGGGTTTCTATGGTATTGAAACTTGAACACAACAGTGAGAAAGAAAAACACAGAAGGTTTGCTTCTTTGTTGCAACTCTGCTCAGTCCAATGATGATATTCTTCATCAAATCAATACTCTTCTTTGTATTCAATAATAGTCCTCCATTATTTATGAAAGCTGCAAACTTCAAAGGAAGAACCCTAAAAGTGATAAAATCCTAAGAGTATCGACCTATTCACGATGAATCAAACTCCCTTTAGAGATGAAGCTCCCTCCAAGGATGTGCATGTGTGTTTTGACAAAGTAAAAGCATTTTGACCAAGTCATAACTTTTATATAGGAATTTTTAACAAATGTTAAGATTCTTTTCAAAATTGAAGACATGACTTATGATTTTAAACATGGACAAAACCTTTTGGGTGTAAGGAATAGACTCGAAACTTGATTGAAACTTCGAGGATATGCCATTAAAGACTATTTAAGCCATCGGGTAGAAATAACCCTTTTAACTCAAAAAAAAAACAAAATAGATTTTATGATAAAAAACTATGATAGATAAAAAATACTACTCTAGATTATAACTGGTATATGCATCTAAAAAAGGATCAAGGATTACATCAACAGAAAACTATATATATGTTAATATGTTAGACAGGACATGTTTGTGCATGCAAATTCTAGTTGCATGTGGGTGGATTAAACAATTAATAATAAATGCTAAATAATAGAATGAAATAAACTTAGACAAATCTAAACTTTTTCTTTAAAGAAATTAAGTATTATTGATTTATGAAATATTTGCATACATATTTAAAACATAAAGCAATGCAAATGAAAAAAAAAAAAGTTGACATCAAATTGACCGAAAATATTGCAAATGGAAATAGAATGTTCTCATCTAGTTGTCAAATCAATATTTATCTAGCTTTTATGTATAAGTGAGATGTTGGAGACTTTTACCTGATATTTTGGAGGTTTTTACCGTTAAACAATAGTTGATTTACCATTATAGTTGAAATTTATTTTTCAATGACTCAATAGTGGTTTGCAGGCGTGAGACTTTTTTCAATTTCAAATCTCACACTATATGTAGCCTATTGGCTAATTAATTTGAATTAAAAAAATATGTAAAAAAAAATATGTAAAAAAAAAATATGCGTGCACTAGATATTGGTGTTATTGATCTTATTTATTAAAAAAATATGTTGGATTTAAAATAACACTAAATAAAAATAGTATCAAGTTTAAGAAATATGTTATTAAAAAATATTTTAGAAGTGAGATAGATTATTATTATTATAAATAAACATATAGTAAGAATCTACAAATCAAATCTCAAAAATCACATCAACTTCAAATTCTTAGTGACCTTTGTTTTCTATAAGAATCAAAAAGTGAAAATTTGGTTAAAAGTGTTTATTTGAGTGTCTAATTTAGGGGGAAAAAATAGGACACACCTATATGCTTCCACCCTTTAACTAATTTATTTTTGTTTCTTGTGTTTTCTAAATGCAATCATTAATAGAATCTATGCATAATACACACAAACTAATCAAAGGGGACTCCGCATCTACTTATGGATGGAACATATTAATCAACCTTTCTCATCATCTTACAACCTTAGAAATCATTTGAAAACTTAGGCATTTCTACACAATGCTCCCTTAAGCATCAATTCCAACCTTTCGTTGTACTATAGAAGTTATTTTAATTGTGTCCCATCATATTAGGCAATATCTTTACATTAAAAATGTGTTATTTAATCACAGGGATACCCCTGACGTAGAAAAAAAATGTGTTATTTAAATCTAAACACATTGAACAACATGTTTGCAACATTCTATTTTTTTCTTATTCACTATCCGAAACACTTTTGTAGCCTCTTCTAAGTTGCCTATATTCTATTATTTCCATTAGTAAATATTGCTCAAACATATAAAGCATTTAGCAATCCTACATCACTAAAATAAGCTCACATTAAAAACAATAAATTTATTATAATACATTCAATAAACCCATTGGGTGATTTTTTGATCACATAGTGTATTATTTCTCACACATACCCTTTTCTATGTTAGGGATATGTTATTTCTTTAAGAACTTTCCATCAAGGTGGGCTCAAAACTAGGTGCTATTTAACAAGGGTTTATACCATTACAATAGTCATGTAGAATCAACAATAGCAATGATACATAAGTGATATTTATAAAAACATAGTTATGAACCTAAATTATGTCATAGTTCCATGTTATCACATGTATAAATATTTGTAAAAGAGAGATTGTATGCCTCATTATTCTATACTCTTGTTTTACACTCATTTTGACTTTGTCATGAATATTTTCTCCTAGTGCTCAATTCACTATATTTTGAGCATAAGATAACATAATCCTATATCCCATCACCTACCAACTTACCTAAGTTGTTAATCATCCAAAAAATACTAACATTAAGAGCATTATTATTATTATTTCACAAAATTATTAAGAGAATTACTTGTATTTCTACATCAGCACTCATGCATGGTTTCTACACTAGACATTTGTATATCCTATCTTGTGTGTTTTTTCATTGTAAATTTGTCAAAGGAGTTTGAATCACTATAAAGAACATTTCATCATTCCCAACACATACAATTAATCCCAAAGATGCTTCTATGCATCCTATTCATCTTAGAAGTAGGTACAAGTAAAGGTGAACTAACTAAAGAGAATTTTGAAAAAGAACAAAACCACAGCGAAAAAATATGCACGAGCTAAACCACATTCATGACTTAATCTCAAATAGTCTTAATTTTATAAAACAAATCCATTATAGTCTAGCAAGCATAGGGACAGTTTTAGAATTCTAAAATTGATCATCGAGCACACCATACAATACAATCTCCATCATCAACAAATCTAAATTGATAAAGAGCTAAAAGATATTCTAACTTCCTATTTCATTTATTATATTAGCACTTGTTAATTTAGGTTTAACTATTATTAATTGACTTCTCATTTAATTAAAAACCTACATTAATTGAATGGCATGCTTATTTTTCCGATGTGAAACTCGTTATATTTTTGTGAATAAAATGACATAGTCCTAAATCCTATCGTCCAATAACCTACTTTGATCAGATTAATGGTCCAAAGTAACTCACACTTTAATCATTTTTACATTATGAACTAGACCATTAGAATTGGTTTGTCTCATGGATAGGTAGAACCATGTACATAGCTTTGGAAACAACTCTTTTTGGATTTTCTAATCATTACTTGCACCAAATATTTCAAATTCAGGGCCTAGAATCTTGAATCAACAAATACAATTACAACTATTAAAATATGTTCAACCAATAGATCTCTATATAAAAACTGGATATTTAAAGAAGACATAAACACAAAAGCATAAGAATATCCGTTGGGGGGGGTGGGGAGCGAACAAAAAACCAGTAAGAATACACTTAATTATGTCTTGCATTATAGTACGACGAAAGATGTCGACTTGACACAGCATTACATGGGTATGCATAGGCCTAATTAAAAGAAATTTTATGACATATAGGATATCGGAATGAAACAACAATAACATAAACTAAACAGACAAGCTGTACGAGAGCATCATGACAACCATATTGATATGGTGATCTCGAGTGGAAATGGCTTCAGACTGGTAGACACAGGTCTTTGACCAAAAGATCAAAGCAGAATCTTCGACTTTGATGCTGATCTGGAGCAGAACTGACTTCAGACTGGTGGATACAGGTTTTTAACCAAAAGATCAAAGCAGAGTCTTCGACATTGATGGAGATACTTATGTACTGATCTGTTGAAGCATGGTGAGGACCTCTCTGGTGTTAGGGCGCTTGTTGGGATCATCATCAGTGCAAAAGCAAGCAATCTTCATGACAAGGAAGATCTCGTCGTCATAGCCCTGTCCTCTAATCTGTGGGTCTATGGCACTAGATGATGATTCTGATGCCACCATGTTTCTTAACCACCTTGGAATACTAGCCTGTGGGATTGTTTGAAAGAAATCATCATATGGGTTTTTGCCTGTAACCAAAACAGCAAGGACAACCCCAAAACTATAGACGTCACACTTGTCTGTGAACTTTAAGGTCTGATGATATTCAGGAGCAATGTACCCCACTGTTCCTGCTACATTTGAGCTAGTAGCGTGTGTGGCTGTTTCAGGGAGAGCCTTTGCAAGACCAAAATCTGCAACATGAGCATCGAAGTTCTCATCAAGGAGAATGTTTCCAGGCTTGAGATCACGGTGAATGATTTTTTGAGTGCTGTGGAAGTGCAAGTACTGGAGACCTGTAGCAACTCCTATGGCAATCTTATGACGAACAGGCCATGCTAACTCTAGTGTACCTTCTGCAACCCTTGATAAGGCCTGCTGGAGACTCCCATTCTTCATATATTCATAGACTAATAGATGACAATCAGGCCTTGCAATATGGGCTAGAAGAGTAACAAGGTTTCTGTGCTTGATATGACCTAAAGTATCCAACTCCGCACGAATTTGTCTCCTTTTTCTGTCCAGAAGTTTAGTGTCTTCATCTGATATATCTGCGGAATTGGGAGATGGTTGAGCAACTTTCTTAATGGCAATTTCCCTGCCATCTTGAAGTTGCGTCCTGTAAACTTCCCCTGAACCCCCTTTTCCTATGAGCTCCGCTGATTTGAGACCATCCTCTGTGTCTAAAAAGGCTAAATCCTCAGCCTTTTTAATTAGAGAACTGTAAATCACAGCACCCTGAACCTTGTGTCTTCCACGGATATAGTACAAAAGCATTCTATACAAAAATGAGCACATAACTGCAGAGATTGCTCCTGTTACTAGGCCTAAGGAATCACCCAAAACCCACTTTTTAATTGACAGCTTCTTCTTCTTCTTATGTGGTGGTGGTGAGGCCAGTGTACTATTTTTTGTGCTGTTGTGACTTGGAGCTGGAGCTGGAGCTATGTTTTTCTCAATTTTTTCTTCTAGCACAAACCGAGTTCTTGAAGCAGTTGAGAGTGAAGATTCAGGAATTGGCCTCTTTAAAACGCCCGAAAGAAAGCTTTGTGATTGTTGCTTCTCCAATTGATCCTGTGCCGAGAGCTCTGAAGAAGATGATGATGCTGCTGTTTTTGGACAAGCTTTTAGCGGCCGGCCACAGAGCCTTGTATTACCAGAGAAAGCACTTGGATCAGCTCCATACTTGAACCAAGCTCCCCATGGAATAGGACCTTCCAAATTGTTGTTAGAAACATTTAGAAATCTCAGAGTTCGTAGACTCGCAAAGGAAGGAGAAATTCTTCCTACTAGGAAATTTCCCGATACATCTAAGGAATGCAGTTTGCTAGAATTGCTGACTAATGTTGTCGGGATATTCCCTTGGAGAAAATTGTTGTGCAGATCAAGGACCTCTAAAGATGGTAGAGAACCCAAACTTTGAGGAATGGGTCCAACAAACATGTTACCATTTAGAAAAATAGATTCTAAGGTCGAAATCCTGTCTATGTGATAAGGAATCATACCTGAAAGATGATTGTTGGCCAAATTGAGATATTCAAGACTTGGAAAAGGACTTTCTGATAAGCCATCAGGACTACTTCTAGTTCTCAAACTAAGGAATGAAATCTCACCGGAGAGAGTGTTATCAGATAGATGCAATACCTTGAGGTTCCTCAGATTGCAGAATTCAGAAGGAATTGGTCCAGAAAGCTTGTTTCCACTGAGGTCCACAACTTCCAACTTCAGACAAGAAGCAATCTCTTTTGGGATCCTTCCATCCAGCAAGTTGTTAGCAAAAGAAAGCTTTTTCAGCTCAGAAAGCCTTCCAATTGCAGGAGATAAGCTTCCTTTCAACCGTTTTGAATCCAATTCCAGACTCACTACCCTTTTCTCCTTCCCCACACCATCATTAGTAGTGATCTCATCACAGTCCACACCAAACCATCCACATGGAGACTCTGATGTGTCCCAGAATAATGAGTCCACCTCCAGCGATCTCCTCAACTCAAGAAGAACTTGAACATCGTGATCAAGGCCTCTAAAAGAACCATCTTGATACTCGGCCTTAAAAGCATGAAGAGAACTCACCAGAAAAACATGGAAGAAGACTACAGAAAGTGTTAGCAAACTGCACTTCAAGGCCATACCTCTTTGCTGATTTCAATTCAAACAAGTCGGAGTTAAGGAGTTATAGTATACCCACCCCAGCTCTAGAATCCTCCTTATCACCAATCAAGATTTCCCCTCTAATTTTCATAGACAATCTACAATACAACTAGAGATATGGATACATACCAACACCTCGCAGAATATTCTCTTGTGGTCTAATTAAATCTCCCTCAGCATATCAGTCTCCTCTCTGCCTCTCACCCGTTTACAAAAGCATAAACCAAACCATTCTACACCAGAATCCTAAATCCCGTCATCCCACTAAGCCCCTTAAAAACAAGCAGCCTTGCTTGGTGGAAACCCAAATCTACCTCTAATTTATAGTGGATCCAATCTGATAAGCTTCACATATTTTCCATCCTCTTGCTTTCCAGTGAGCTGCAGAAACTCCAAAATTCTAAATTAGAATGACCCAAATGAGAAAAGTCTTCAAACTGTTGCACCAATTCTCCTCCTCTCATATGGTCTATTAAAAGTCAGTGCTTTCAAGCTCACAACGTTAAGGCCTTATCCTTTCTGAAGTCAAGTTGGATCTTGAAATGCAACTACTTCCTATCTCCAAACTTGGAACAGGCTCTCCAGATTGTCTAGAAACAGGTAGTCATGAACTTGGGTATTGAATTATAATCGGAGTTCCTGCTCAATTTCTTTGAGGCTATGTAATTAAGAGGGTCTTGATCAAAATATCTGTGTCATTTTCTCGTCAGCACCATCCCGGCTCCTTCCAAACAATAAAGCTCACCAAACGTGATTGTTATCAGTCAATGCATAACCCAGCTAAGTCGGAGCAGAGGAAGGTGCCTATGAAGCGCAAACAGCAGTGCAGCAGACGGCAAGACTTGACTAAATTAGAAGTCAACTCGTAAGTACATGTTTTACAGATAAAAAACATTATAATAACCCATTCTAGTGAACACCAAAAGGGATTAGTGAACTTTCGCCCCATAAAATAAAGTCTTACTGCCCTTGAAAAGACGACCACTGTAGTAAACACTGCAATTTATTAGTATAATCTGATAGTTCTTAGGAAAACAAAACTCAATTCAGTGAAAGTAAAAGATTCCCAGACCCAGAAAAATTTGTTGGCGGGTCTCTATTGACTACGACTTTGGTGCCTTCAACGTTCAAAATTCTCCACGTGAATTGAAAGGAGTGAAGATTGTGGGGACATACATGGACCAAATGTGTGGTGAATCTTAGACGAGGGTGTGATTGTAGGTCCAAGAATACCTGTGGGTACGGCTCAGTAGTTAACGCTTATACAGAGATTTGACAAGATAAAGCTATGTGTAGGACTAAAACTTAATAAGCGCGTTCCACATACATGTATGGGGACTGGGTCAAAGATTTTAATCAGATCCATGTAGGAGTTTTTCGTCGAAAATGGTGATTCTTTTAGTTGGGTTTCTCTGAAGTAGCAATGGGTAGGGATCAAATCACCGGAAGACTATTCAAAAAGAAGAGCTGCTAATTCCAAGCAAGTTATCACTTTTTATCAGCCAATGAAATAGTGATTAGGACTTAATGTTATTAGTTGAATGTTCAGACATTTAATAGTAATTTCACATTTCATTTATATGATTTTTTTTAATGAATAGTTGTCGATTTATATTAAGTTAGAGAATAAAAGTATATGAAAATTTGGTATATATTTGTTTTATTTTTATTGGTCAAAATCAATGTTTGATCATTGAATTGATAGATGTTTAAGAATATTAGTCATGGTTATATATTCAATGAGTCTAATATAACAACCTCCAAAATAAGCATTAACGAACAAATTGTCCAATATTAACTAAAGATGTATAAGTTTTTGAATAACTTCAATTAGCTTCCATGATATCATATTATATTAATGTGTAGAACGTGCAAGTGATATCCAATAAGAGATCCACAAAATATAGAACTATCATCCATTTAGTAAAATGAGGAAGTGCAAAGACAAGTATATCTCAAATAATATGAAAGTCTCACAAGTACATATCTAGTACGCATCAATGAAGATAACATCATTTCAAAACCAAGATATACAAGGGGTTCTAGAACCATAATCAATGATAATGAATACAATAGATTGTGAAGCCAACCACGCATATACATGTGGTCATATACAATATACACCATGAACAATTCCTAAACCTTCAAGATCTCATACTCTTGACTTGATTAGGGAAGGAGTTGAACCTACCATTAGGGTGTCACTTGCCTCCCCATCCATCAATCAAGATGAAAAAGTATTATCCATAATCTTAAAGGTATGGTATAATACAATACTAGCAATTGTCCTATTTATTTCATTCCTTATTGACAAATAAGCATATAAATGAAACTATAGATCCAAAACACCCTAAATACATGGAAATAAATTTTAATTAGATCCATGTTAGAGTATTTTCTTTGAAAATGGTGATTCTTTTTAGTTGGGTTATTTTGAAGTAGAAATGGGTAAGGATCAACTCACACGATGACAATTCAAAAAGAAGAGACCCTAATCCCAAGCAATCATATTTATGAAAAATATAAGATTATGTAATATTTAGTGTGCTCGAAGTAGTGTATGTTTTTGGGGTATAATTGTGTGATCATAAACATGAATTACTATGCACCATGTTTTGATTGAATGTAAACATCATAATTTATCTTCACTTTTTAATGGTGACTGAGGGTAAAGAAAGAGTTTTCATAAATACTTAAAGCCATAAAATTAAAAGTACTTGTATTACCTGAGTGAAACTTTGATGCCCACCTCCACTGCGAGGTGTTGTTGTCAAAGGTCCAAGATTAACCTATTCAACATCCAAAATGAGATATAAGAATACCATTCATATAACATTCAACCATTCACATGTAATATTTATAATTCTTTACTAGTGTAGCAATGGAAATAATACCCCCCACCTTTGAGGAATAGAGAACAAGGATAGGGTTCCTATTTCACACTTGTTACACTTGAGGAAACCTTAGAGATCTCAATTTGAAGATAGAAAGGGGGAAGGAGATCTCACAATAAGGTATCCTAAGGTGTGATTGAAGACAATAAGAGGGTTCACCACCAAGCTAGGGCTTGGAAAGACAAGAAATGAATGTAACATGCAAAGTATCATACAAACCTAACTAGATGACCTAGGAAATGAAACTAAAATAAACAATATCAAACTGGAAATGAACAAAGGTGCACCCGGAAGAGTGATGAGGTCAAAACAAGCTCCAAAACCCTAAAAATTTGTTCTGTGATTCCCACTGGGACTCATACGCCATGGGACTCACATGCTAGTCTGGGCGATTTAGTCTCAGACTAGGGTTTTTGTGCCAAAATTGGAATCTAACAGTGTATGATCTAAATCTCCTGAAACCTAAAAAATGTCAATACTAGGACTCGTACACCCAACATGGCGATTTAGCCCCATTGCTAGGGTTTGGCTCAAATTATGGTATTCTTTGGAAATTCCCTGTAGCTTTCTTCCTACAAAATATTTGAGTCGAAAACCCTAAATTTTGGCCTATAGGAGACTTTTCATGATATTGCAAACAAGGAGACAACTCAAACAACTTTCTTCAATCTTGTAACTTAGTCTTCAACGATCCTTCAAGCTCCAAGACACCTAGATCTACAATCACACATGTAGAGAGAGAAAAATTTGTTGATTATTAGGGAATAGGGGTTTGCCTTGGTCAAACCCCTTTTAGGTAATTAAACCAAATGATGAGATAATGAAATAAGGACATGAAGCATGAAACATGGAACATGAAAACTGAAAAATGATACCCTAAATAATTTCTTGTAAATTTGCAATCTAACATGGAGTGGCCATGAAGGATGTAGATCTAGATCTTGAAATAAGTGTAGAACAATGCCTAATCTTCGATCTTGAATGCAACTTGACAACACTAGCCCAACAACATGCTTGATGCTTGATAACCTTGACATGATGATGGATCATGAATTGTTGCAACAATTGATGAATAAATTTTCCCTTGAATTCCTTAGAAATGCTCTTGAATGATCTTGTGAAGTCCTGTACACTCTTGTAATCATAAACTTTCTATTAGGAATGATCTCTTGAAAGTATTAGGTGAAAATGAGTGAAATAACCTTGTATTTATACTTGTTTATGCCAAGTTTCTCTAAATTACAACACTACAAACTAACACCAGATCTAGGAAGATAAAATCCTGCCAAAAATTGCATTTAAATTAGGTCCTAACTTGAGTGGGACTCATACACCCAAGGTGGTGTATGAGTCCTAGTGGCTCAAAACTGGAGCACACACTTCAAGATAGTTCCTGATTAATGTGAAATTCAAAATCAAGTCCCAAGACCTAGGTGGGACTCACCACTAAATCTAGGACACATGACCCAAAACACTAAATTATGATTGCACATTTAATTATTGTCAAGATTATCTCTGGAAAAATGCATTTAATAAGGCTTATGGATGCAAAATAGGGCCAATTAAGGCATATATAAGCCCAATTAGTTATGAAAAACCTAGATTAGTATGAAAGTGCGGTACAACACTTTACAACACCCTAAATAAGGCATAATTAAGTTCATTTAGTTTACAAGGGCCCAAAACTTAATGTAAAGGTGTAAATAAATACACTTTACAACATTAAATTAAGGCAAAAATAGGTCTTTTTAGCTTAAAAGGGTCCTAAATCTAATGTGAATATGGAAAAAACATTACAACACTAGATCAAGGTGACATTAGGCACATTTTAATGTTAATCATTCCCAAATTAAGTCATAAATTAGGTTTATTTAGTTTACAAGGGCCCAAACAAGCGTGAAAATGTAACAAACAACATTTTTCTACACTACAACTAGATACATACCTCTACAGTAGATGTCATTTTGTAATAGGGAGGTGGACGACTGTTAGAAATAGGGTGAACAGTATGACCCTAAATTTTATTATAATCATTCAACTAATTTAGTTAACCTTGCATTTCAAAAATGAAATTTAATAAATTAAATTAAGTGAACTTGCTAACATTTGCCTAACTATCAAAGTTGAATGTATCAATCAAGAGGGAATCTATCATCACCGTCTAATTAGTTGCAAATATACCCAGGGAACTGTTGTCACGTGAAATTGCACCTTGTTGAACACGAAGCTTAGCATTCCAATGACACAATGGAAATGACTTCAAGATGTGGGACCTTGTGTGTATAAGGTCGAATCTCAGGAGAAGGCTGACTTTCTTTTTCAATCCAAGTGAAATGGGAATTTTTCCAACCCAACACATGAAAACCTACCACTAACCTACTATAACGACTCACAAGGGAAAAGGGTAAGAAGGATAACATAAAAGGGAAAATGGAGGTGATACACCAACATGGGAAGGTTGTTTCTTCCTAACCAATATTGCACAGTACATCATTAATGAGGGGCAAGGGGACATTCACAAATATTTGTTTTTTGGTCAACTTTTAGAGGCATACAAGAAGGTTAATGTTTGGGAAGGTGTTGGAAGGAAAGAAAGGTTTCTCAAACCAGCAATTGTAAACCATTTAACACAAACATACCTGCATGAAAATATAATAAACACTTAGATATGAAGGTAATAACTTACTCAAACACAAAAGAGATGAGAAGAGGAAAGTTGGATTGATTTCATTGATATAGAGGAAAAAAATCCAATCTTTACAATAACAGGGATGCAAAAATGCAAGTCTGCCAAAGAAAAACCTTAGAGGAGCCAGAGGAAGAACCCTAAAAATGAATACATTTCTTGCCTTTATAGATCAAGAATAATTGAGAAACACAAATTGAACCCTAACCCTAACTAGGGTTAGCAAAAAGACAATGCATGCAATAATGGAGTCATCCATGAAAAATACGACTAGGGCATAAATTCGCCAAGAAATTTAAAAAAGAGCAATAAATGGGCATGGGCTCCCATGAAATCCACCTACAGAAGTCAAATAATGCATTTAATGTCATCCTTGAAGCCCAAGAAATCAGATCTAGACGCTCAAAAGTAGTTACACATTAATGTCGTCACCCATAAACATGCCAAATCCATAGGAAGGTCGGGGCATCAAGCCCAAAAGGAAGTATTTACAAGATTATGAATTAAATGGTCTAGAGCACTGAAAATTGCACAGTGTTGGGGGTTAGGTGTCGAGCTTACCACTTACCATACACTTTTAGAAGAAAGAAGTCATAGAGCGCAAAGAAGAAATGAAGCATTGGAGGAAGAGGGAAATATTACCTCCAAAAATTGGAGGTAAGGGGAAAGACCTACCCTCGAAACTCAAAAACATGACACTTAGACATATTTTGAAAAGCAGCTATTGGAGAGACAAGTGAAAATAAATGAGACATAAGTAGAAGTCTCTTCGACATACAAAATTTTGCACGATAGGTGGTGTAGAAGAGAAAAGTTGACATCTCACTAAGGAGACATAGGAATATCAGAGAGACCTAAGAAGAAGTCCCTTCAACATTCCAAAGGAACCCAGGTGATGATAGAAAGCCAAAAAAACTAATCTTACATAAATCAAAGGGAAGCCTTACCTCTTGCCTCCAAAGGTAAGAGGTAAGATGCAAGGGCGAAGGGTGAAGGATGAAGACCAATATAAGAAAAGTGCAAGGGAAGAGGAAAGAGGGAAGGTTGACCCTCGAAGTCTAGAAACAAACTAAGACTTAGACAAGTCTTGAAACTTAATTGAGATTTGGTGGTCAGAGGTAAGGCCTAATGCTTACCTTTAGAGGCTGGTAAAGGGTAAAGGGAAAGGCAAAAGGTTGAAGCCTGAAACACTTAGAGGAAAGATGGAAAAGGAGAAGGAGCGATGGAGAAGGCATGAAGGGAGCAACTAAGAGACAACCCAAAAACCCAAAATTCTGGGACTTAGCAAAATTTAAGAAACTTTAAGGAGAAAACATGCAATATGGCCCATGGGGGATCTCTCAAATCGGTTATCAATGATGGGACATTAAAGGAAGTTATGAAATGTCAACATTAATGGTGACTTCTATGGAATGTTGCCTACTAATCATGGAATCTAGAGGCCTTATCGGTCTGTTGGGCACGAAGTCATCAAGGTAAAACTTCAACAACTAAGCCTCCTCAAAGAACAAAAAAAACATGTGTAGCTACACTTGGAGAAAAGCATGAAAGCTAGAACATACTTTCCCTTAAGGGGAATGTAGGGTGTACAAATGCACTTCATGGAAAGCAAGATATTTACAATATATACAAAAAAAATAGAAAGCAAAGAATGGAACCTCGACTCTATCAAAAATGAACCTTTTGAAGGAGTTGATCTCCCTCAAACCATACTTACAGACCTCACCCAGCTGCAACCTCTAAAAACCGTTGCCAACATGCATGTAATTGCACAAAATACTTGCAAGGTGAAGGATCACTTCATTGTAATTTTTTTCATTGCAAGGGAACCATATGATGCGAGTGTTAGATTCATCTAACACTAGTGTCTCAGCTAAACATAAAACAGCAAGGGTGAAACACTTTAAAGGCAAGTCAACATCTAAGAACAAACCTTTTGTAGAGGGAAGAGAACTCACCTCACAAAAGGATGGGTCAATGTCACCATTACTGACCTCCTCAATTCATGAGCTAAAACAAAAGGGGAATGTTTTCAACTCACATGGTGATGTACAAAAGCCAAATCTGATTTTTGATTTGCACAAGAAAGACCTTCCTCGTACACTTCAAAAGAGAAATTTTGAAACTCGAGTATGCAAAAAAATAGAGCAACAGGATCATCACTCTCCAAACAAATGTGTGGTTGCTCAATAATTACAAAATCATTTGCATTGATGCACACTTCACAAAAAAAAACTTATATTTTTGAGACACTTGAAGAACTAAATTCTTCAAATTGCCTCTCGATTTTAACTCTTTCTTAGCAACTAGCTTCAACAAAATTAGACTCATGGCATGTAATGGTTGCCACATCTCCTTACTATTATGTTCTTGCCCACAAAGTTTCTCTTTTGGGGGTGAAATATTGGCATCCAAGCTTGAGAAAAAAGCTTCTAAATCATCCCAAAAGATATCCTCCACCTCAAAACTGCAAATCTCAATAGATTATGGATCTTCATCTACTGTAATAGGGTCTAAACATGTCTATTGATGTTGCTGCTCCAAAACCTTAGAGTTGTCTTCAACCATCAAACCCAAACCAAACTATTCAGAGGCTTCAACTAATGTAGGTATAGCTAATCTATCCTCCTCATCTTCAACAAAATGAGGGAGGGGATCAAATGAGAGGGTTGGTTCCTTTATCATTTTTTTCTACCTTTTTAATGTCTTGTTGTTGCAACACTATTTCATCTTCATTATTTTCTTGCAACAAACCAAGACACTCATTGTTTTGAGCACATGAAGGGTCCTCAAGAACAACATCCCCAAGGATGAGTTCTTGTGATAAATGGAGGCTCTAAAACTTGGGATCTCCAAATCAGGAGATCTGCTTGATGGCACAGGATGTTCAATAGGAGTTTCAAGGGCCTAATTAGGATTCTTGAAACTAAATACTTTATGCTTGAAAACCTCTTGCACAATAGGTTGTTTTGAAACAAAATGAGGGCTAATAGAAGTCTTAAGAGGCTTGTTAGAATTATTGAAACTTATGAACTTATATTTTCTTACCTCCTCCTTAGTAGATTGTTTTGTAAATGGTGGAGGTGTCTGTTTGAAACTAGGCACAAAAGGGGCTGCTTTAGTCTTGGGAACTTGTGCAAGAGCAAGGGAAATTCTGAGTTTCTCTTTCCTAGTAGCAGCATCATTCATTTTATTCTCTTCTTCTTGCCTTCTTTGTGCCTCCAATTGTTTCCCATACCTCCATTAAGTGTCTAAATTTTGTTGTTACAGATAATGAGCTTGATGGAAAAGCTCATCATGTTGTGTGAAACAACATTTCTACCATTGATAGGCTTGATTAGCCCACTCCTATTGTTGTAGGTCAAACTCTTTTTATCTCTCAAGCTCATCAATTTTTCTATTGAAATCAAGCAAAATGCTTGTAATTTCATTTGCACTTAAATTATCAAAATTTTGGGGTTGACTAGGAGAGAAACAAGACTGATTTGCAAAATGATGAGTCTCTTTGGGTTGTTGATAGGGACATGTAGGTTTTCAAGAAGACTGAGTAGGGTGGGATGGGTGGTAATCATTTTGATAGGATTGAGAACCCACAATAGTAGGGTTTTGTGGAATGAAATGGGAGGCATAACCAGCCTAATATGGCTAATTGGAAGGAATAAAGTTAGCATTATCATGAAATGGTTGGGTATACATATGGTTTCCATTATAATATGACATTTTAATGCATAGGAAACACCTCAAATTTTACAAAATAAGAGAAAAGGACTGCCCAACCAAATATTTTGGATACATGCCAAAAGAGTCACACCAAATTGAGTTGCAAAGTCGTCAGGTGCTTGAAGAACACCTCCAAAGGCTGGAAACATTGAAGAAGGTACCACTTCTTCAATGGCATGAAATGAAACTAGGCTACTTGAGCCAGTTGATTTTGAATGGAGTCACCATGGTGTTTGAAAATATGCCTCAAAAGGAAAAATGTGTTGAAGAAAACACAAGATTCTTCAAGATAAAGAAGTAGTCCCACAGGGCGTGTCAGAAATTGTTGTCACATGAAATTACAACTTGCTAAGCATAAAGCTCAACATTCCAATGACACAATGGAAATGACTTCAAGGTGTGGGACCTTGTGCATATGAGGTCAAATCTCTAGAGAAGGTTGGCTTCCTTTTGCAATCCAATTGCAATGTGTTGGTCCAACCCAACACATGAAAACCTACCACTAACCTACTCTAACAGCTCATAGGGAAAAAGGGTAAGAAGGAGAACATGAAAAGGAAAATGAAGGTGATACACCAAGATGGAAAGGTTGTTTCTTCCTTACCAATATTGCATAGTACATCATTGAAGAGGGGCAAGAGGACTTTCACAACTCTCTGTTTGGTCAAATTTCAAAGGAATACAAGAAGGTTAGGTTTTGACAAGGTTTTGGAAGAAAAGAAAGGTTTCTCAAAGTAGCAATAGTAAACCATTTAACACAAGCATACATGCATGAAAATACAATACACTTAGATATGAAGGTAACTGTAGACATAGAAAATATACATATTGATATTACACACTCGATCTTGATCTACTAACATCACCTCATCCTGAATTATCCCTCTATCTAACCATTTAATCAAATAGCCTTATTTGATTAAAGTCATCATAATTCTCCTTTTAATTAAATAAATCCCTCGATTTAATTAAATCATTGTCTCTGTGTAATTAGCTAGGTCATTTCATCTTCCTATCTTTATTTAGTTAAATAATCCATATTATTTGATTAAATCTCTAAAGTTCATCTAATTAAATTACATAAATCAAACATTTATCTAATTTAATCTAACATCACCCCCTTTGGTTAAATCAATCAAAATATTTATTTAACTAGGTCTTAATCATTTTCATCTCTTTTTGATTTATTTCAACTCACAAATCTAAATCAAATAGTCAAATCACCTAATCTCCTCTTAAATTAATCAAATCCTGATTAATTTAATCTTAATCACTCAAATCCTCTAGATTTTGCAATTTGCACATTAAAATAGATTTAATTGATTTATTAAATATCTATTTTCCTCAACAAGGCATCTTTTGGGAATATTCTCCAAGTTTGAATTCAAAATCCAAGTTGACATGTACATCCAACAAGGCATTTACTCCATCTTACATGTCCTTTGTCTTGAGCCAAGTGGCATTCAATGCTTTTTCTTCCCTCTTGCATGTCATTTCAACAAATTCAAAATTCAAAAATACACATTTATTGGCACAATCCTCAAAACTTGCACATCCTCCATCCACTCATAGGTTGACAAGTGGCATCATGCCATTGGTTGAATGTTAGTCCCACATTGCTCTATTTTGGACATTCATCCATCTTGGAATTCTATAAATAAGAGGCTTCATTCCTCATTTTATCATCCACAATTTGAGTAAACTTACTATGCTCAAATATTTAGCAAATTCCATCCATTATCATTGAATCTTAGCTAGGTTATGTAGGTTTTTAGCTTGGAGCACTCACCATCCTTCATCAAAGTGGATCATTCATCAACATTCATCAAGCTTGCATCATAGGAATTGGGAAAGGGCCAATTTTCACATCAAATTGGCACCAATTCCCCCATGGGATCATGAGTTTGCTAGTTTAATTAGGATTCAATCTCTATTTTATTTTTTTCTTATTGTGTTCTTCACCTCTTTTCCTAATTTGAACTTTGTAAATGGATTTCATGGGGAATCCTTGTTCTTGCTTGCATTCTATATTCTAATGTGTTTGTTCTTATTGTTTTATAGGTATTAGGATTGGGATTCTCACATTTGGCGCTAGAAGGAGGGCAATCTCACCTTTCAATCACATTTTTTATCAAATTCACGTGTTTTTCTTTGTTTACAGGTTCAACGTCACTGTTCAGCACCACTGGTTCTCCAGCGTCGCTATACAGGACCGCTAGAAATTCAAACTGTGATGCTGAATTTTCTTGCCCAAGATTTTGAATTCCAAACTGCACCGTGTGACCAATCTGACCCACAGGAATTTTCAAAAAAATAAAACTGCACCGTTGAGCAAAAGGGCGATGCATTTAAGCTCACTGGTTCGGGTACAGAGCACAGCTGACTAGTAAGCAGCGCTATACAGCACCATTGGAGAAATCAAACTATGATGTAGTCATGGGTTGCGCCACTGGAAGGGAGTTGGATCAATTAAAAACAAAAGAAAGAGAAGCATGATGATGTTATTTCACAAAATCAAAGTGTTTTTAAACACTTAAGTGTTTGTTTAACACTCTTAGGAAACTGTTATTTCTTCTTGCTTAGGATACTAATTTTCTTTGGGTTTTTAAAAAAGAACCTTTTCAATTTTTTGCAAAGACTTAAAATGAACATTAGGACTACAAATTACTAGAGTTTGTTTTTTGGTTAACAATTGAACAAAACAACTCTCATTTGTCCTTTTGTGCTTTAAAAAGAACTCACAATTGCTTTGTGGCTCTAAAATGAACAAGTGCAACTTTGTCTTCGTGATGACTTACTTAAACTAACTTCATTGAAAAATGACGTATGTGCTTCTCTCGCGCTTTATAGCGATCTTGAGAATCAAAAGGCCTTTTTTATGATTTTAGGTTGAGATAAAGCAATCACCTCCACACTTCATTTTGGGTTTAAAATTGAACAAAACATTGTGCGAGTGTGAGTAGAGTATTATTGTGTACATGCTCTCTCTTTGTGTTGCAAATAAAGATTGATCGGGTTATGAATATTGTCTTTACTGGCTTTTGTTTATCTTAGAGGGCCTGCCTTAGGGAAAAAGTACTCACCCAAGGGAATGACTCAACCGATAACACTCTAAATCCAAGAGTATTTCCAACTGGGATATAAATGTGGGTATTGGAATAAATGCCAATATCACAAGGTTGGCTCTGAAAAGGGACTCTCCCTGTATGGGTCAATCTCCATGAACGGAAAGTTCTAATTAAAACCCATATTTTAGAATTGCCAAAATCCTTGATCGATTTGTTGGTGCAAGAACGGTCATTCTGAAGCCGCCCCACACTTTTACGGTCTTATAGTAGAAATGGAAAGCTATACATCTCTCCTCTTAGTTCAGCATCAAGAAGCATTTTCGTATACATTGATTCCTTTCAGTTGATATCAGAGCTTGATCAACTTTGGTCCTAGTTGTTGGGTAGAGGGTTTTTTGTATTGATCTTTGTTTAAGTGGAAGCCTGTGCAGTGAATTTGAAATCTTTGTTGCAAAAGAGATGGTTGGCACATATGGAAGAATTGAGATGGAGAAGTTTAACGCTGGTAACTTTGAGCTTTGGAATCTCAAGATGGAAGACATGCTTGTATATCCTGACCTATGGGCTACTATTTCTAGAACCAAACCGTCAGGCATAAAAGAAGATTGGGATCTCATTGATAAGAAAGCCACAGGTCTTATTAGACTATGTTTGGTTGATTTTGTCCTCTTGAATTTCCATGAAGAGAAAACTTCTACTTCTCTTTGGAAGAAGCTTGGTGATGTCTACCAGGCTAAATCTATGGTAAACAAGATTTTCCTGAGAAAAAAGATGTATTCTCTAAAAATAGAAGATGGAGGATCTGTGGTAAATCACCTTAATGCTTTTAACATGTTGGTTGCACAACTGGGTTCTATTGGAGACAAGAATGATGAACAAGATTGTTGCATGCTCCTTTTGTGTTTTTTTCTAAACTCTTGGGATCACCTAGTTATGGCTATTGGAAGCACTACTTCCACCTTCAAGATGGATGAGGTTGTTGCCTCATTATTATCTGAAGAGATGCAAAGGAAGTCTTCTGATATGGCCAAGAAGGCCCTAGCAGTTCATGGCAGACCAAAGGAGAGAGGCAAAAAGAAAGACAAGAAGTCTAAGTCAAAGTCTCTAGGGAGATCTAATTCTCCTAGTAAGAAGAACAAGGAAAAATGTTGGAACAATGGTGAAACTGGTCACTTTCGTAAAGATTACAAGGAGAAGAAGAAGAAAAAAAAATCTTTCTCTAATTTTAATTTGAGAAATCATCTCAAGATGATGGAGAAGCATTTATTGCAGCCTTGGTAGTCCATGCATTGGATGATGTGTGGTTGATAGATTTGGGTCCATCCTTTCACATGACTTCTCATAGAGATTGGTTCTCAAAGTTATGGAGTACAATGGCGGAGAGGTGTACCTAGGTGATGACTCTCACCTGAAGATTGCTAGTTGTGGAAGATTCAAAATCAATTTTTTTGATGGACAAGTGAAGTGGATCAATTGTGTACTACATATCCCTAGTTTGGCATGGAACCTATTGTAGACATCCAAATTTGGACACTTAATTTATCCAAATTTATCACTTTTCGTCTAAACATCCTCTTATCCGAGTTAATTAAATAATATTACTATTATTTAATTAATATCTTTAATTCTGCCAAATCCCTAAGGTATTTAATTAATAATTAAATACCTTACCCTCCTTAATCCTCTAAATTAAATAAATATTACATTTATTTAATTCCTCACATGTCATTTTCATCTAATCCTAATCCATTTCCTAATTTCTTCATTAGGGATGTGCACATGCTTAATCCTTGATTAGGATATGTCACATCCTCCTACATTTGCCACTTGCCTCTAATCTTCCATTAATTAGCCTAATCCAATGTTTGCACAACCTTAACAAGTCATTAGCTAAATTTAGCACCACTTTTTGGTCAATTCTTCCATTTTTCCTTTTTTAGACATTGACCCCCTTTCCCATGTGAATTTTTAATTCACATTTATTTGTCCTAGATTCCCCTCCTTTATATGTGAATTTTTAATTCACATTCCATCCTTCCAAGGCTTCTAGAACCTTGGACTTGTCACAATCTCCACATGTGACCAAGTCCCACCTTTTTGGAGCCCACCTTTTACCCTCTAGATCATCCTAGGAATGTGAATTCACATTTATATTCCCAACCACCTTTCCTTTTCCCATGTAGATTTTTGAGGAATTCCAAAATTCCTTAAATGTCCCTTTCACTCCCACTTGGGGACAAGGAATCCCTTTTTGAGGAAATCTCCTCACTCCCCAAGGTGCATGTCATTTTTCCACCTCATGTACCTTTTTGACAACTCACCTCCACCTCATCTTCTCTTGGCCACTTCACCCTCCACATGTCAAGATGTGAGGGCTTGTGGGTTCTCAACCCACCATAGCCCTTTATCTTGATCTTCTTGGAGCAATCTTGACCGTTGAATTCTCTAGAGAATTCAAATTCTCCTATAAATACCCCCCTCTTTAAGGGCATTTACAACACTTTTCATTTGAGCAATTTTATGCTGCCAATTTTCATTTTAAACACTTTGGATTTTTATAACTACATGCTGCCAATTTACATTCTCAATCCTTTGCCATCATTTAGCCATCTCTTTTAATCATTTTGCACATCTAATCTTGCATTTAGCCACTCAAGCAATCATCTAAGGAGCACACAAAATCATCCCAAGCAAGGGCCAATCAAGGAGACATCAACAGCAAGGAAGGTGAAATCATTTCCATCGTTTTATCCATTTTCCTTCTTGTTATATCACTCCTTTGGCTAATCTTGAGGTGTCCTTAGTCTTTTATCACTTGCATTTTTAAGTTGTTTTGCATGTTAGAGTAGGATAAATTCCAAGGTATACATTTCTGGCACGCCCGGTGGGACCCACAAACGGGTTCTTGTATTTAACGTCCCTTTTGGTTAATAATTTTGCAGGAAAAGCTCACAAAAAGGCAGCAGCTCCCTCTGCTTTACCGCATAAAGGCGGCAGCACCCTCTTGGCCACTATAGAAAGGCGGCAACGCCCCACATCTAAAAGTTTTATTCCTTCTAACACATTTATTGCAATTAGGGATATATTTAGAAGGGTTTTTCTAACATTTTTCTTGCAGTAGGAGGGGCACAACTTTCTTTTTTTCTTAAAAATCTGACAAAGTTTATCGCAGAAAGGCGGCAGCGCCCTCTTGGCCACTATAGAAAGGTGGCAGCGCCCCACATCTGAAAGTTTTATTCCTTCTAACACATTTGTTGTGATTAGGGATATATTTAGAAGGTTTTTCTAACACTTTTCTTCTAGTGGGAGGGGCACAACTTTCTTTTTTTTCTTAAAAATCTGACAAAGTTTACTGCAGAAAGGCGGCAGTGCCCTCTTGGCCACTACAGAAAGGCGGCAGCGTCCCACATCTGAAATTTTTATTCCTTCTAACACATTTGTTGCAATTAGGGATATATTTAGAAGGTTTTTCTAACACTTTTCTTGCAGTGGGAGGGGTACAACTTTTTTTTTCTTAAAAATCTGACAAAGTTTACCATAGAAAGGCGGCAGCGCCCCACATTTGAAAGTTTTATTCCTTCTAACACATTTGTTGTGATTAGGGATATATTTAGAAGGTTTTTCTAACATTTTTCTTGCAGTGGGAGGGGCACAACTCCTTTTTCTTAAAATCTGACAAAGTTTACCGCAAAAAGGCGACAACGCTCTCTTGGCCACTATAGAAAGGCGGCAGTGCCCCACATCTAAAAGTTTTATTCCTTCTAACATATTTGCTGCAATTAGGGATATATTTAGAAGGTTTTTCTAACACTTTCCTTGCAGTGGGAGGGGCACAACTTTCCTTTTTTCTTAAAAATCTAACAAAGTTTACCGCAGAAAGGCGGCAGCGCCCTCTTGGCCACTATAGAAAGGCGGCAGCGCCCCACATCTAAAATTTTTATTCCTTCTAACACATTTGCTGCGATTAGGGATATATTTAGAAGGTTTTTCTAACACTTTTCTTTTAGTGGGAGGGGCTCAACTTTCATTTTTTCTTAAAAATATGACAAAGTTTACCGCAGAAAGGCGGCAGCGCCCTCTTGGCCACTACAGAAAGGCGGCAGCATCAAACATCTGAAAATTTTATTCCTTCTAACACATTTGTTGCGATTAGAGATATATTTAGAACGTTTTTTCTAACACTTTTCTTGCAGTGGGAGGGGCACAACTTTCCTTTTTTCTTAAAAATCTTACAAAGTTTGTCGTAGAAAAGTGGCAGTGCCCCTGCAGAAAAGCGGTAGCGCCCTTGCAGAAAGGCGACAACACCCCAAAACAGCACAGTTTAGAAGGTAAAATAGGCATTTTGGCTTCGTTTTTGCTCTAATTTTTTGTTGTTTTCAAGTGATAACTCTCTAACGTTGTTCTGGCAAGAATATTGTTATTTTTCACTAATGTTTTGCAGCGTATTAGGGCGTTATTGATCAAGAGCGAAGAAGAAGACAGCTAACATTTGCTTGCAGGACCATCCATTTGATCAGATTTTTGAAAACTATCTTTGTTGTTTTAGAATATAGTTTAATTAGGGGGAACAAACTTCATTGCTTGCTGCGATTGTTTATTTTTGTGTTACCCAAGGGGGCATTGATTTGTTTTCACTTTCCCCTTGCACTTCGTGTGAGCCTGGGGAGTAGTTGGAAACGGTTAGTGTCCTCTTTTTAGCGGGACCTGCTTGGGGATTTCATCACCCCAAGGGACGATTCCAACCACGCGTACCGGTGGGGTATATAAAGGGGGGAGAACGAAAGTTGTACCCCAATCCAGTCGCATCGTAATTGGCGGAGCATCGAAGCTAAGGTGATACCTAGATAGACGTGAAGAGTTGGTCCGAGCCTTTCAGTATCTCGCTGGGGTTCCCGACTCACGCTTGTGACAGACTAGTGTTCACGGTTGTGTCTCACGTACCAAAAATATATCGAGGACTCCCTAGAAGCCTTGTGCATCCTAGATTAAGACTTTGCCTTGCCATACCCTTAATATTAATCATAGGATTGTGCTTGCTTGAAGTGTCTTCTTGTGAAAAATCTGTCAAATTTTTGATACTTTGGCCTTACTTTATTATTTTGCGTCCTTGCCATAGCCATTGCCATCAAAACCAAACTTTGCCTTACCGCAAAAGGGCGACAGCGCCCTCTGCCTTACTGTAGAAAGGCGGCAACACCCCTGATTTACTACAGAAAGGCGGCAGCGCCCCTGATTTACTGCAAAAAGCTGTCTACGCCTCTAATTTTGCTGGCTACGCCCCTGATTTACTGCAGAAAGCTGTCAACGCCCCTGATTTTGTTGTCTACACCCTTGATTTTGTTGGCAGTGCCCCTAATTTTGCTGTCAACGCCCCTGATTTTGCTGTCAACACCCCTAATATTGCTGTCAACGCCCCTGAAAGTTGTCAATGCCCCTGATTTTGCTGTCTACGCCCCTGATATTGCTGTCAATGCCCCTGAAAGTTGTCTACGCCCCTGATTTTGTTGTCAACGCCCCTGATTTTGTTGTCAACGCCTCTAAAAGCTGTCAACGACCCTGATTTTGTTGTCTACGCCCCTGATTTTGCTGTCTACACCCCTGATTTTGCTGTCAACGCCCCTGAAAGCTGTCAACGCCCCTGATTTTGCTGTCTACGCCCCTGATTTTGTTGTCAACGCCCTTAAAAGTTGTCTACACCCCTGATTTGCTACAGAAAGCTGACTACGCCCCTTATTTTTCTACAGAAAGTTGACTACGCCCCTGATTTGCTACAAAAAGCTGACTACGCCCCTGATTTACTACAGAATGCTGACTACGCCCCTTTAACTTCCCAGGGCCATCATTTACAAACCGTATGTCGAATCAACTTCGTTCAAAAACCAAAGTTTCTTATTTTTTTAAGCTCTATCTAGTGGTGCCTTCCATTTCCACCTATCAAGAATTTGACCACCCCAGGGCGGCCACGCCCCGCATCGTAGGGTGGACACGCCCCTAACTTCCCGGGGTTGTCATTTACAAACCGTGCATCAGATCGACTTCATCCAAAAACCAAAATTGCTCAATTTTTTAAGATCTATCTAGTGGTACCTTTTTTTTCTTCCTATCTAACCAAACCAATCCATTCCTCTAATCAGATACATACAATCATCTTCATCTAATCACAATTATCCAATCAACATCATCTAATCATTTAATCCTATCCCATCAAACTGATCTAGTACTTTAATAAAATTCATCAAATCATCTACCCAATCCAATCATCTGCCTACCGAATCCCATCAAAATCAAAATCAATCCCATCCAATCATCCTAATCTGAGCTTTTGTCCAATCCTGGTCTAAGCTTGACCAAAATCCTGATTGGAGCTTCAATCCATTCCCATCCAAAATATTTTATCCATCTTCTTTATCCTTTCACTATCATGAGTCCTCATCCTCCATCAATAGTAGTCAAGGGAAACCCTAATTACGTGGACGACGATAACGAAAGTCTTGTCGATCAAGAAGAATATGACATAGATCCCCTTGATGCTATCATCACTAGTAAGCTTTCTCCACCCACTTTCCACAATCTAATCACCCCTTCCAGTTATCCTGTTATGTCTTCATCCATGCCTAATCATGCTCCTTATGCCACCTTTGACAATGGATATCCAATATCTTCTTCATCCCCATATTTGTCATGTCCTTCATCTACACCATCCTCTTATACAACATCTACATCCTCTTATCCTAATTTTCCATCCCAATACTCCTATTACAATCCCCCATCCATGTCCCCCTATCCTAATCCTCTTTCCTAATCTTCCCATACTAATCCTACATCCACACCCTTTTACCTTAATCCTACATCCATGTCTCCTCATCCTAGTCCATCATCCCAATATTATAATCCATTGCCCACATCCTCTTGTCCCACTACACCACCTATATCCTCTTGTCCTAATCCACAATCCATGTCCCCCTATCTTAATTCACTGCTCCAATATCCTTACCTTAACCCTCCATCCAATCCTAGTCCTCCATCTACTCCTAGTCCTCCATCCAATCTCATTCATCCATCTACTCCTAGTCCTCCATCCAATCCTAATCCCCCATCTACTCATAGTCCTACATTCGATCCCATTCCTCCATCTAACTTAGTCCACCAATCCATAATCCCTCATCCATTTCTACCACCCCAGCCAAGCCAACCATATGCAAGTCTCTCATTTCAGAAGTTCTCCAAGGACTCATTACAAAGAAGCCATCCCCAACTCCACATCTTGAAGTCATGGAACCATGCCATCTAGATCCATCATCCACGGTCACTAGTGATGAGATCCTTCTCCATACCACACCTATTATTTACGTTACCACCCCTAGTACTGCTCAAACCATTGGAACCATTGAACCCACTAAATCCATTGAACCCCCATCTCCTACTCCAAGAACCACCGAATCCATCAAAGACACCCAATTCCAATCCACTCCCTCTACTTCTAGATCCACCCAAATCCAATCCACTCCTCCCACTCCTAGTAGCACCAAAACCCATTCCAATGAACCTCATGAATCTTCCATCCCTCCATCTTCCCCACTTGAAGAATCCCAACAAGACTCCATTACCATGCCTCCTGCACACGATGAGTCATGCCAAGAGTCTAATCCAAAGCATGCCAACATATCCCCTTCTCTGGATCAAGATCCTACCATCCCATCTAGTCCACCTCAAGATCACAGTCTCCCATCCATTCCATCCCATGATCCCCTTGTCATTCAAGCTTCCACTGCTCCATCTCCATCTCCATCGCATGAGCCTACTACCACAAATATCGATCCTATCATGGCCCCTACTCCCTCTCCTGATGTTGCTATCCCATCATCCCCTTTGCATGATCCCCCATCACCACCTAAAAATACTATCCCCACATCCCTTACATATCCCCTTGGTCCTCTCACATTCCTCCATGGTGGTCTCCTCGCAGAAGAAAAAAAAAGTATATACACCAACCCTCCTCTTCCACCTAATAATGAACTCGCATCATTCTTCCAGAATAACAAAAATCCTATCCTAGATCGAATACTCAAGAGAATGAACTATCAAGGAAAAGGTTTAGGCCTTCATGAGCAAGGTATTATAGAGCCCATCCAAGCTAAAGAACATTTGTATCCGCAAGGTCTTGGATGTACTACTCACGACCCACAATCCAAAAACGTTCGTACGACCTCTAGACGTCCTCAACGAGCCTTTTCCAAAAGAAATATCGACTCTTCCCATCACCCCACCAGATCATATGTGGCCATCCCTCCTCCTTTATTGTATCACCTCAAAACAACCATCCATCTTCCTCCTTCATCTGCTCCATCCACTTTGGGTCCTTACATCCCTCCATCTACCATCTCCAATCCTCCATCTACCATGCCCTTGTTTCCTCCAGGTCCTATGTCTATTTTGGGCCCCTATATCCCAAAATCACCTTCTCCATCTCATCCTATCCATCCTTTCATCCATTCATCACCTATCCATCTCATCCATCATAAACATCCCTCTCACATACCCCATAGTCAGGATCAACAAAGTCACTTACCTAAACATCCTCCATCTACACATAATCCCCATACTCCTACCTCCATCACTCCACATCATCCATCTCCTCACACCCATCCCGTTGCTACTAAAAGCACTTTGGCTGTTAAAGAAAAAATACATAAATCCAAACATCCACATGAATCTACGGCTCCCCATGTCCCCTCTAAAAGACATGGTGAAGAAAAGAAAAATATACCTCAAATCCATCGGCCCCAAAGGCCCACCAAAGCAAAGATCAAAACCATGTGGATCCCAAAGAAAAAAGATGCAATGCCATCACATGGAAAATCTGTAAGAACATCCAAAGTCGCTAATCCAAAAGCTAATCATACACCCCTTTCATCTCCTAAGTCTGTTTTGGGTTCCTATGTCCCAAAATTCACCATTCCATCTCCTCCATTACCCCACATCCTCCATCCCTTAATCCTATTATCTTTTCACATCCACCAACACATGTGCCAATGTTGGTCCTAAATACATCTCCCCATCACATATCCACCCCATCATTCTATCCATACCCTTTTCAGCATCCCATCCATTATCCCATGTATCAACCCCATCAAATCCCTCTAATTCATCCTCATGCATAATCCATTTATCCTCATAAGGTTGTACCAACATCCAACAGTCACTTCACACATGGGCTCATAACACCTTGATCCTTATCACATGTCTTCTAAATCTGCTTATCCACTTCCTTATCCTTACCCATCTCCTTTTGCATGACATCCAAAAAGTCAAAAAAAAAGAAGAGAAATAATCCATCCAATGGTGAAAACTTGGCAAACAAGCGCCTTGGATAAGTACCATGATGAAAACCTAGCAAACATGCGTCATACGTAAATCCCCATCTGCACTTGGGGGCAACTTCCTGATATGCATTCCCTCCATCCGCTATGCTTCCAGCTATGCACCCGTCTTCCTGTTATCCATCCTCTTCATAAATCCCTCCATCCCACCTATCTTCTGCATCCTACCATCATATCCCATTTATCTCCCATCCCTCTATCCTTCTTGTGATCTTGATCAAAATAGGGGCACCTATCTATGCATGCTTTGGACAACTATTGGTATACATTCCCTTCAACCATGCTCTATCATATTCCTTAGCCACCCATCCTATCCTCATCTAGTTATCTCCTTTATCTTCCCATCCACTTGTTAGAGTGGGGGCATCTGACATAATCCTTGGAGACATCGTCTATCCTAGCATCCCTTTCATCTCCCAATCCTTCTGTCCCTATCCATCTATCCTAGCATCCCTTTCATCTCCTAATCCTTCTGTCCCTATCCATCTATCACAACATCCCTTCCATCTCCCCATCCTTATCTTCGTATCCATCTATCCTAGCATTCCTTTCATCTCCCAATCCTTATATTTCTATCCATCCAAACAATCCCTCCCATCCCCCATCCCTATATCTCTATCCATTCTTTCATCTTTATCCTCATCCCATATCACAATCCCTTGTCATTGGTATCTGGCTATAGGCCTCCCCCCATGCAACCCAATGCCATTTATCTCATCATCATCACCCCTGCTTCTCTTGTACATCTTTCCAAATCACTTTTCATCACTCATCTATCTATCATATCATCATCCCAAGTCATTTTAATGCTTTAGATAACTATCCCATCCCTGATCTTTATGTGATCGTCATCATCCTATCCAATCCAACAGGTCTATCCTATCTTGTCGTATCAATCCCATCTTTTTATCCACTTATCCTATCATCATCCATCATCCTTTATCCGTTGTTTTCCTTTGGTCTTGTCGAACTACGTTGCCCCTGTGTTTTCACGTAGGAAAGGTCGATCATTTGATCCGCCCCCGGGGTTCCATCATCGATCTTCATTGTCCACTTTGCTCTTCTATCATCTATCATCGGTCTTTCTCCTTTTGTCCATCCTATCTTTACCATCCATCAATGTCTCCATCTTGGTCAGTCATCCACCTTTCACTGAACTACGAGGGCTCTGCACTTTTACGTAGGCAAGGCTAATCTTTGATCAGCCCCCGAGCCCCTAGGTCTTTAGGGTGTGTCAATCTCATGTCTTATCTCCCTTGTGTCATGTCGTCAAGATATCCCCTTACTTATCTAGCTGGTTCTCAACAAATAAGAGCCACTTGTATCATCAAATCCAATAAGTTTTGAATATCTTACGTCATATCGATCTTTTAGCTTAGTACCCATCATCAGTCTCAACAGGATGCATCCTTCCTAACAGACCTCATCAATCCCATCCCTCCCCTTGATCCTATGGCAAAGGACGTTTGAAATTGATTGTGATATTTTGATACTTTTGGATTTTGTTTATCATTTGAGCTCCCTACCATCACTTTTCAAGGCTGCCATGATCCATCATATTATGGTGTGTTTTGATTGGTCAACATAGGGGCATATCTTGCTTTTTTGTCGAATTGTGTCTTCTTGGTTGTCCCACGTAGTACCCACCAAGATCCCCGAGGTCTTGTGTTATGTTGGGGCATCCTTTTGTGCTTGTGGTTATCTCAATACCTGGCACGACCAAGGTCTTTGTGACTTTGGGGTGTTGGGGTAGCCTTCTTGTCTGTTGTGTTTGTTTTATGCATTAGACACTAATTCGCCTTGGTTGCACATACCCTGGCACTTGGTGTCTTATGCTATAGCAAAAATCAGTGCTCCAAAGATGGAAAATTACATTAGGATTGCATTTCATTTTCCATTATGTCGTCTTGCATGTATCCCCCCATCCATTCATCCTTCATCCTTATCTCACATCTCTATCCAATCCCCATCCATTCCATTTAGCCCGAATCACCTAATCACTTAATCCTTGGTCTTGTCCCCAGTCTCGTTACTAGTCTTGACCCATCATCATCATCTATTAGTATCCTTCCCTATCCCTTTGGTGTTGTTTTGGGATGTATCCTTCCCTTATCAACAACACTTTCATCATCATCATCGGGAGGTATTCTTCCCTATCCCTTTGGTGTTGTTTTGGGATGTATCCTTCCCTAATTAACAACACTTTCATCATCATCATCGGGAGGTATTCTTCCCTATCCCTTTGGTGTTGTTTTGGGATGTATCCTTCCCTCATAAACAACACTTTCATCATCATCATCATCGGGAGGTATTCTTCCCTATCCTTTAGTGGAGTTTTGGGATGTATCCTTCCCTCATCAATACCACTCAGTGGGATGTATCCTTCCCTATCCTCGTGTTGTTTTGGGATCCTTAATTCCCTCATTGACAACACTCCATCCATCATCAACCCATTTTGGCTTGTACCTTGACTGGGGCAACATCACCTTTTGTCCTCAAATCCATTTGTGTTTCATCCATCTCCTATCGCTTCTCTTACTCTCTTACCCATCACCTTGCATCATCTTCCTCATCTCCCCTTGCATCACATCGTCTTTTTCGAGAGCACACCCATGTTCTCTTCAACTCGCATGTCCTCTCGAGGGGGCATCCTCAATCCCTACTCTTCATCTTCACCCCCATCGTCTTCCTTCCTAGCCATCCCTTTGATGACTGGGGCATCTTTTCTAATCTAACCATCTCCTTCTGGGTTCTATATTTTAATATTCTTTGAAATGATGCTACTTCGTAACACCATCTCAAAGAGGGGCAAAATGTAGACATCCAAATATGGACACTTAATTTATCCAAATTTATCACTTTTCGTCTAAACATCCTCTTATCCGAGTTAATTAAATAATATTACTATTATTTAATTAATATCTTTAATTCTGCCAAATCCCTAAGGTATTTAATTAAATACCTTACCCTCCTTAATCCTCTAAATTAAATAAATATTACATTTATGTAATTCCTCACATGTCATTTTCATCTAATCCTAATCCATTTCCTAATTTCTTCATTAGGGATGTGCACATGCTTAATCCTTGATTAGGATATGTCACATCCTCCTACATTTGCCACTTGCCTCTAATCTTCCATTAATTAGCCTAATCCAATGTTTGCACAACCCTAACTAAAGTCATTAGCTAAATTTAGCTCCACTTTTTGGTCAATTCTTCCATTTTTTCCTTTTTGGACATTGACCCCTTTCCCATGTGAATTTTTAATTCACATTTATTTGTCCTAAATTCCCCTCCTTTATATGTGAATTTTTAATTCACATTCCATCCTTCCAAGGCTTCTAGAACCTTGGACTTGTCACAATCTCCACATGTGACCAAGTCCCACCTTTTGGAGCCCACCTTTTACCCTCTAGATCATCCTAGGAATGTGAATATTCCCAACCACCTTTCCTTTTCCCATTTAAATTTTTGAGGAATTCCAAAATTCCTCAAATGTCCCTTTCACTCCCACTTGGGGACAAGGAATCCCTTTTTGAGGAAATCTCCTCACTCCCCAAGGTGCATGTCCTTTTTCCACCTCATGTACCTTTTTGACAACTCACCTCCACCTCATCTTCTCTTGGCCACTTCACCCTCCACATGTCAAGATGTGAGGGCTTGTGGGTTCTCAACCCACCATAGCCCTTCATCTTGACCTTGTTGGAGCAATCTTGACCGTTGAATTCTCTAGAGAATTCAAATTCTCCTATAAATACCCCCCTCCTTAAGGGCATTTACAACACTTTTCATTTGAGCAATTTTATGCTGCCAATTTTTATTTTAAACACTTTGGATTTTCATAACTACATGCTGCCAATTTGCATTCTCAATCCTTTGCCATCATTTAGCCATCTCTTTTAATCATTTTTCACATATAATCTTGCATTTAGCCACTCAAGCAATCATCTAAGGAGCACACAAAATCATCCCAAGCAAGGGCCAATCAAGGAGACATCAACAGCAAGGAAGGTGAAATTATTTCCATTTCGTTTTATCCATTTTCCTTCTTGTTATATCACTCCTTTGGCTAATCTTGAGGTGTCCTTAGTCTTTTATCACTTTCATTTTTAAGTTGTTTTTCACGTTAGAGTAGGATAAAATTCTTAGGATCACACCTATTATATGTAAGTAAATTGAATGATGTGGTTGTTCAAGTGGTTTTCTCGAATGGAGGATGCAAGATGATGAGAGGAGTTATGGTCTTTGCTAAGGGTGTTCGGATTGGCACTTTGTTTCAGCTTGATGCATGCATTGTGTAGTGCAATAGTTCTTCTATTACGAAGAAGGTATCTTTAGAGTCACTATCCTCACCATCAGAACTAGGAGCAAAGAAGATTGTTGCATCTACTTCTGATGGACATGCTTTTTGGGTACCCAAGGGTGCTCATTCCATGGAGATGAAACTTCCAGTGGAGAAAACTATGTTATGGCACCAAAGGCTTGGCGACATTGGTGAGAAGGGTCTTAGAATCCTAAAAAATAAAAATCTTGTTGAGGGGATGAATGATTGTAATCTTGAGTTCAATTTTTTTGAATAGTGCATTTATGGAAAGAAAAACCATGTTCAATTTTACTCTAGTTCTCACAAATATTCTAAGGTGTTGGATTTGATTCATTTTGATGTATTTGGTCCTATTAATGTTCCTTCGATTGCAAAATATATTTATTTCATTTCATTCATTGATGATTGCAATAGAAGGACATTGGTTTATTTCCTTAGAAGCAAATTTGAAGTCTTTAATGGATTCAAAGAGTTTAAATCTCTTGTAGAGAATTCAAGGGGTAGAAAGATTAAATGTTTGAGGACTGAAAATGGTGATGAGTTTTGTTCAGAAGACTTTGATAGATTTTGTAAATAACATGGGATTGAAAGGCATAAGACAACTCCCTACACCCCTTAATAGAATGGAGTTGCAAAAAGAATGAATAGAATGTTGATGTAGAGGGCTAGGAGTATGCTCTGTGGAGCTAGTCCTAAAGTTGTTTCCACTTCATGCTACCTAATTAACAAGTCTCCTACTTCAGCACTCATGGATAAGACAACCATGGAAGTATGGTCTAGTAAAAATCCCTCATTGAGACATATTTGATTGTTTGGTTGCGAGGAATATGCTCATGTGCCTAAGGAGAAGAGGTCTAAGTTGGAGAACAAGGTTGTAAAATGTATCTTCATCGTTGATAGCATTGTTGTGAAAGGATACAAGCCTTGGGATCATGTGGTCGAAAATGTTTTGTATAACAGAAATGTGATTTTTAGGGAACTTGTTACACCTATAGTTGTGCCACAACCAAAGAAGTAAAGGAGGATGTAGTTCATATTCCTCCTACCCCTGAGAAAGAACCTGGTAGACCTGGTGATGAGGAGAGCTCAAGTAGCTCCGAAAGTTCAAAGGAAAATGAAGAACCTCAATCTCAACCTTTGAGAAGGTCTACATAGATAAGGCAAAAACCTGATAGGTTTAGATATTCATTGCATGATTCAAGTTGTATTTTTTCTTTGATCACTAATACTGATGAGCCTAGGGCCATAAGCGAGGCTATGGGTATGCATGATTCAGATTCCTAGAAAAAGGCCATAGGTAAAGAAATGGATGCATTAAAAATAAATAACACTTGGTATTTGGCGCCCTTGCCTGATGGACATAAATCTATTGGTTGCAAATGGGTGTTCAAGAAAAAAATTGGTTTAGATGGTAGCAAATTGAGAAATATAAGGAAAGGTTGGTCACAAAGGGTTATTCCCAAGTTGAGGGAATTGATTATGGTGAGATTTTTTCTCCTATTGCAAAGCTAACATCCATTAGATTTATGTTATCACTTGTTGTTGCATATGATTTAGAGATTGAACAAATGGATGTGAAGACAACTTTCCTTCATGGTGACTTGAAGGAAGAGATCTATATGTCACAGCCAGAGCATTACATTGTGAAACATAGAAAAATAGGGTTCATCAAGGTGAATGGACCAAGATGATGAGCCACTAATTTTCACTATGAAACATTCAATTATAAGAGCTAAAACATGCAAATAAAAATAAGAAACTAATCCCAACTATTTTAGCAACTATGAGGGAATTTTTGAGAGCTCAAAATGATGTGTACCTTGTTGCAAGAAGGTTTTTTTAAGGGCACAAAGGACTCATTGGCCTTTAGTGGCGAATGGATCCATGTTTGGGTTTCTAAAACTGAGATCTGGGTTATTTTTCTTAATGTCTACACCCTAAGATCCTTGATTATTAGCTCCTGAAAACCTATAATAAATTTTGTAGTCTCCTTTCTTTGTTCTTGCACTATAAATGGCAATCTTGCAATTTGACAAATTTTGTAATTTTTCTCTAAACTTCTTCTCTTGATCTTCAACCTGTAAATCTACAAACACCTATTCAAAGGGAGAAAAATTTGTTGATTGTTAGTGAGTATATTTTTTCCTTGGTCAAACCCCTTTTAGGTAATTAAATCAAATGATGAGATAAGGAAATTGAAGCATGAAACATGAAATATGTAATTGATGATACCTTAGAAGATGTCTTGGAGTATAATTCTCCAAACTAACATGAATTGGCCATGAAGAATGTAGATCTTGATCCTTGAATAAGATGTGAAACAATGTTTGCAAGTAGATCTTCAATTCTACATCAACTATCTTAGCTCAACAACATGAATGAATGATTTATGCCTTAGACATGATGAAATGATCTTGAATTGTTGCAATAAAACCTTGCTAATCTACCTTGAAATACCTTTGAATTTCTCTTGTAAACTCTTGTGAAATCAAACTTGCTACAATGCATGAATGCTTGGAAGTCTAGGATGAAACTATGTGAATTAACCCCTTATTTATACTAAATCTAGATATTAACCCCAAAATTCAAATAATTCAAGTCGACACCAGATCTGGAAATGAATATTATTAAAATCCTATTAGAATTAAATTCAAAAAGGGGGTCCTTGTTAAGGGAGAACCCATTCGCCACCTAGGGTGAATGGGTCTTGGCACAAGTTTCTAGAACCTTGCTCTGGGAGAGTGAAAGAACATCAAAAACCCATGTCAAATATGTAAAGAAAGGGGGCTTCTATAGAGAGAGGACCCATTCACCATTGAAGGTGAATGGGTCCTAGCACCATTTTCTAGGAACTCAAATTTTTCAAAATTAAATGTTATGCAATTTGAATCCTGGGTGTCATGGTGGATCCTTGGAAGGTGTCATAAATAAGGCTTAAATTTGAATTAAAGGTGATAATTAACTTTAATTAACTACAATTAAATAATGAGACCCTAGATAAGTGTGAAAGTGTGCTACAAAACTCTACAACACCATAAATAAGGTACAAATTAAGTACATTTTATTAAAGAGGGGCCCAAGATCAATGTGAATGTGTACAACACATTACAACATTAGACCTAGGCACAATTAGGTTAATTCAATGAAAAACATTTCCAGATTAAGTAAGGAAAAGGGATACTTTATTCGTTACTATACATTGATAGAGGTACATAAAATTTGGTCAGCAAATTGAAGAAGTCTTTGTATGGTTTGAAACAATCACCTAGGATGTGGTACCAAAAGTTTGATTCTTTTGATTTTAGTTTGGGATTTCTAAGGTCAAAATCAAATCATTGTGTCTATTTCAAAACATTTGATGATCACATTCTCACTATTGCATTATATGTTGATGATATGTTGTTCATTAGGAATGGTAAATCTTTGATTTCTGATTTGAAGTCTCAACTTTCAACACAGTTTGAAATGAAGAATTTTGGTACAACTAATTACATTCTGGGTATGAAAATTAAAAGAGATAGGGAAAACAAAAAAAATTGGTTAGGACATAGTAATTATGTGAATTATGTGTTGGAAAGATTCAACATGGCAAATTGTAGACCATTGTGTGTTCCTATTGCAATGGGGACAAAGTTATTAGTTTTAGATTGTCCAAAATATCCTACTGAGGTGGAGGATATGACAAAAGTACCATATGCTAGTGATTTTGGTAGTTTGATGTATGTCATGGTTTGTACAAGACCAAACATTTCCCAAGTAGTGGGAGTCCTTAGTTGATTCATGGCTAATCCTGGATGAGTACATTGGGATGTGGTAAAGAGAGTATTTAGGTATTTGGGGTACTTTTGAGTATTCCTTATGTTATCACAAACATCCTATAGGATCTTTGCATTCAGCTTGTATTCATGGATTTTTGGATTCAGATTGGGCAAGTAACATTGATAGTAGAAGATCCACCAGTGCCTACGTGTTTACTATGTTCAATGGCGCTACAAGTTGGATGAGTAAGCAACAAGTTGTAGTCACTTTCGCTTTATACACTACAGAAGCATAGTACATGGCTATTACTCATGCTTGTAAGGAAGCCATTTGGTTTCAAAGATTATGTTCAAACATTGAGCTTGATGCAAGGATGATTACTATTTGTGTGATAGTCAAAGTGCTATTTTTTTAGCGAAGAATCCCACCTTCCATGCTAGAACAAAACATGTTGATGTTAAATTCCATTTTGTACATGACATAGTGGAAGATGGTAAAGTGCAAATTGAAAAAGTTGATACTTTGAAAAATGTTGCAGATCCTTGAAAAAGCTAATGAGCACTAAGAAGTTCAAATGGCGATCAAAGTCTATGGGCCTCTCAGACCCTAGCAATTAATTACTTAATTAGATTGGATCTTGAAAGGTGTTTGAAAAGTGGGAGTGTTGAGAACTAAGGTGTCTCAACCTTTACAATTTCCTAGGATTAAAATATTAATTTATTAATGCTTATATTATATTTCCTTGCTCATAATATTTTTCCATCTAATGTGACTTGGTATGGTGAGTTGACGACATATTGGGAGGTGACATGGATGTTGTAGTCTCCACATGGCAATGCAGGCATCCCACTTTGGGAAGAGATTCCTATACATGTGTCAACATCTTTGAGGGATTCTATGATAAAGTATGACAGATTCTTCTGATGGATTCCTATGACAATCTTATGATGCGTAAGAGATAGGTTCTATGACGGATTGGAAAAGTGTTAGAAGAAATATTTGCATGGGGAAGGTAGGAGCCTAAGTTTGACCTATGATAGGCTATAAGAGAATGTAAGAGGCATATTCTATATTTAGTTAGTTATGGGAGATTCTCTTACAGCTATAAGAGTTGTCATATATGACAGATTCTATGAAATTTTAAGGCATTTGTCATACCTAGTAGGGGAAAATTTGGGGCACCCAAGTATGGAGGCATGTAAAGGGGGTTAGTGTTGACTTCTCAGTTATCTTTGGTTGTCCTTCATGACAAAATCCTTTGGCATGCTCTTTGGTATTCATGTTTATGGTGATTCAGGATTTTAATGATATATTGGTTTTTGATGTTTACTGTTGGATCATATGGTGATGTAATCAATGGGTTAAATTCCTAAGGTTAGATTATCAAATAATAAAGCATACAAACCCAAAGAAGCTATCAAGAACAATTAAAGCAAACAACGGGAATGAAACAATTATACCTGTCACTCATTGAAGCTTCCTTAATTCACCTTGATAGCACCTTCTGACTGTTGCCCTCAAATCGAGTGTGTGAGCAATTCTTTGACTATGCCAATGTCCTAAACAAGCTTTGAAGGATTTGATGACTATGACCAATGACTATGCCGAGAAATGCCTAAGACTTAATGAAATCAAGTATGAAAATATCAATAAAGTTGTGACATGTAAGTATGAGTGTGAGTAGTCGAAAATATGAGCAAAATTGTCATTTTATAGAAAATGCAATTTTGGATGGACGAACGAGATTGAGGTTTGATAGAAGCCTAAAATTAGAGGTCCAAATTTCATGTGACAATCCCTAATCAGGGTTAGGGAAAAATCATTAAATGAGTGGTCAAGATGTCATTTGATAAAATCAAATCAGCAATCGAGAATAAATGTGACAATTAGTCAAAAAGATAAAGATTTTCGAAAATCAAGAAGATAAAGACTGCTTGATTTGTAAGATTTGAAAAATCAATAAGATAAAGGTTGAACTGAAAAGCAAATTTGGAAAATCAATAATTTTCTCAATTACTTGATTTATCGAAGAATATTACCATTTTGAATTAAATAAATTCAAAATATGGATTTTGTGTGACAGTAAATAATCTTTTTCAGATTATTTACTAAAATGAAGTGACAGTTAATAAAGTGAGATCACTTTAAATAATTAATTTATTTAAAATGAGAGAAATGTTAAATTAGGTAATTAAATAATTAAAGATAATTATTTAATTTAGAGGATTATGACCGATAATTAAATAAATTAATAAATTCATACAATTATGAGAATTAGTGACATATTAAATAAATAAATAAAATTCATTTATTTAATGATCAGGAAGAATAAATGAACAAAGATAATTAAATAAATTAATAAATTTATTTAATTGTAAGAAGACAATAGACCCTTAGTGACGTATTGAATAAATAAATATAATTTATTTATTTAATAATCATAAAGAATATTAGAGACATGAATTAATTAAATAATTATAAATTATTTAATTAATAGTCGAATGTGGACTAAGGACATAATTAAAATGTCAAAATTATGCTAGGATGAAAGTGGTAAAATAGAGCTTGCAGGCCTAGGTCATTTTTATGTGTCTATAGGTGATACTCTTGGTTCATGGCATGGTTGGATCATATGGTGATACTCTTTCAGTTTCATGGCATGCTCTTTTAGTTTCAGTTCTTTACTTTTTGGTACTGACATTTGACGTGGTGTTCTTTATGCCGGGACAAGCATAAGCTTCAAATATGTGTCTTTATTTCATGACAATCATAGGTATATTCAACATGTTTACAAGTTACTGTGACATACTGATACTGGTTGATTCATTTTCAGTGAGTTATCATTTGATTCATGGGATCATAAATCATATTAGTTGTAAGGTATAGGACAACATCACAGTTGTGAGTATCAGTTTCATAAAGGTAATGCTTATGGCACAATGGTTTCAGTTGATGTTTATCAGATTGATTTGGCATCTATATCATCTTCACATCTTTCTATCTTCATAGACAATTGATGTGCATGGTCTTAGTTGATGTATATGGTCTCATACTTCAGATTTTGGTTTGTTCAATTGTATTTATAATTATCTCAATTCAATTTGGATACTCTTGTATCATTCGGTTTTTGTTATTTTGGCTAGACTAATCTTTTTAGTTCATGATCAGATTTCAGTGGCTACAGGATATTGACAAGGCAAGGTGCCAAGTAGCTTATTTAAATGGTATATGTTACATGGGTAAATGTATGTTTGGCATATTTATTTGATGCTAGTCTTGTGAGCTCAAAGTTTTTAGTTGACATTAAACATGGGGATAAAATCCCATTGGTAGTATTATTATTATGACCTGAATACCTAAAAGCATTTTTATTTCAAAGGTCATTTTCCTCTTGAAAGGCATCGGGCACTAGTGATATGGGACATGGTTTAAACAAAAGAAAAATAACATCATGGACTGTGGAAACAAAATGTTATTGATATCTATGAATTCCAAATGGTGATTAAAAATCAGTTGTTATGGATTTCAATGATTATTATGTTTTGAGCAAAGCCTTGGAGAATGATAAAGAGATTAGGGTTTGGAACCCTAGATATTGTCTACATGCAAAGTGTTAGTTATAGGTTCAGAAGGTTGATGAGATGCAGTGTGGTCTTTTGGGTGTCGGTTATGAAGTTTGTTCAAGCAGCTGGAAATATTTTCTAGTCACCGTGACAGGTATTTTTGGTCTAAAATCTGAAAAAATTAGTTTTTTGTTAAGCAAATAAGTTTAAGATTTTGAAATGGTAGTTAATGTGGAATAACCCAAGTTATTACTCAAGGGTTTCACTATGATTTATTCAATATACAGTTTGCTTTTTAACTAATTGCTTCCATTGGTATATATATATGGCTTTCAAGCCATAATACCGTGGAAAAATAATGGGGGTTTGTTGTTAAAAGCAGAATTTTTTTGAAAGTTTTTGATGATGGTATTCTTGAATTCAAAAGTGAGAGATTGGGATTTTGATGTTTAAAAACAGAATGTTTGTCTTGAAAGGTTTTTGACAGTGGTGTCTTTATTTTTCAAAAGGAGATAAACAAGGGTTTATGTTGTTTATGTCTCTGGTTGTAATACAGAGATTACATAGATATTTTCAATGAGGGTATTTGTATTGTCATATGCAGATACATTTTGTAGTGAGAATTATTGAAAATATCATTTTGTATCTTGTTGTGATTTTGTGATTGCAAATAATTAATGCAGTTATAAGGTCCTAACAGTTTGCATTCTCATGAGGTTTTGTTTCAAAAGAAGTTGGTGCTTCTAACTTGAAGTAGGTGCTTCGGTTTGTTATTGGAGTTGGTGTTCTTGAATTGTTATAGAGTTGGTGCTCTAAAAAATATTGTAATCAGTTTGGAATTAAGCCTGTAAGGCATTTTGGAGTGGTGTTTCTACCCCAAGAGGGTTTTCCACTCGTCAAAATTTTGTGTTTCTCTTTTGTGTGGTTTGTGCCTATCTTGCTTAATTTTTTCATTCAATCTTTTGTGAAAGTAGTTCATGCAATGCTCTGATACATTATTACAATTTCAAGTTGTCTAAAAGTTCAAAGTTTAATTGTTCATGTTCAATGTATGAATGTTAAATTCTGCCATAAGTGAGTTTGGTGTCTTGTGTAAAAGAAAGCATTAAAAGGTTGTCCATGCAACATTATGTGAACAATGTATATCATGCTTTGATATGAGTTGTTAAGCATTCATGTTATGTTTGGTTAAGTCATTGGAAAACAATCATTCAAAATTCAGTATTCATATTGCATATACAAAGTCACTCATTTGTTCAAGATCAAATAGTTCAAATCTTCATTTCAAGTCATAAAAAGTTGTTATACATTATTCTGATTCACCTCCCCTCTCAAAGTAATTCCACTTCCAACAATTAGTATCAGAGCGTAGGGTCATGCATTAGGTTTTACCACCTAGGATTGATTCTGGTATTGGCAGTCTATCAAACATATCTTGAATTCAAAGAAGATACTTTTGTGTCTTAAGTCTGTTTGATTTAAGAACTTTTGGTGTTGTAGTGTTGTATCTGATATGGAAAAAGGTAGAAGAAATAAGGGAAAGAGAAGTTCATAGTAAAACATTAACAATTAGGATTTTTCTGAACCTAGTGTAAGAAGTGATGAAGAAGTGATCATCAACAACTCATAAATGATACAATAGTCTATGCACAGAATACCTCAGTTTGAAGGCACCAACTTTATTCTATGGAAGTGTTAGATGGAAGCTTATTTGTCCTCCTTAGGGTTTGATGTGTGGGTAGCAGTAGAAAAAAGTTGCACTGTATTTGTAACATCTCCTTTCACACATGAGGAAAGGATAGTTCTTGAATCCAATGCTAGGGCTCTAGATGTTATTTTCAATAGTTTTCCAAATGATATTGTTGCTAAGGTTATGCAGTGCAGAGATTCAAAGGAATTTTGGGATAGATTGATTGAAAATATCAGGATGGTGAGTTGCAAGAAGAGATATCTTTAAAAACTCAAGCAAGTTGTGATTCATCTGTAAGTGGTGAGCGCGAAAATTCTCATAGTTTTGAAGGAAATCAGGTTGAGTCTAAATCTATAGAGATTATGGATGGTCAATAAATTAATGAAGAGATAGGTCAATTTTTGGATGAAGTAATTTTTTAATAGGAATTTGATGAGAAAGAAAGTGAGGTTGATTTGGAAGGTGAACTCATGTTTTCCTTAGATACAATTAAACAACTTAGAAGAGGGAACTTGATTTTAAAGAGGGAACTTCAACAAGAAAAGGATATTAAAGATAAGGTATGTTCAGATCTTATAGAAGCAAAGATACAAGTTGAAGAAGCTAGAAAGATTGAGGAAGAAGCTAAAAACCAACTTAAGGTAAAAGAATAGAGTATAGAAAAACTTGAGTGTCAAGTGGTCTTACTGAGGAACATTGATAAAGCATCAAAGCAGTTAAGTGATGACAAAATTCATGAGAATGGTTCTATGTCTTTGGATAAAATTATTGGTGCACAGAAAGCTCCAAGTGACAAAAGTGGTCTAGGCTTAGAGGAAGAAAAATTCTCTAAGGTTAAAAAAAGCCTAGAACAAATGTAGACTTAAACTTTCATGTTGCTGACCTTGAAACTGCTAGAGACAAACAACACAAGGATATCAACAAAGGAGGAAGGAATAGAACAAATGGTTTCACAGGGTCTCACTTTGTCTGGCAAGGTAAATTGATGAGTTATAATTGTTCTTTTATCAAGCTATTGTTATTCTTGTTTTGATTATGGTCATAAAGCATCTAAATGTTGGATTAAAGCAAAGAAAAATAATTGTAAAAGGAACTATGGTAATGTCACATGCTTCAAGTGTAGTGAATCAAGTCATATTGCAAGAAATTGTGATAAATTGTTTCTAAAAGATGATGAAGTGGAGTCTAAATCTTCAATTGTTTGTTATAGATGTAGTGAATCTGGTCATAAAGCAAGGTTTTGCAGGGTGAAATTATTTGGAAATGGATCATTAAGGGTCTGGAGAAGAAATCAAGAAAAGGAAGGATTTAGTCTTGTGCATGATGTACAAGGATCGTCTCTTAGCTTTTAATGACTGTTTTGTTTTAGGGGGATTAATCCAAGATTTTATTTACTATCCCCAAGAAGTCTAAGTGGAACAAGTTTTTGAACCTTTAGTATAGTTTGTTTGCTTCATGGACCAGGAGAAGAGTCGTGGTATATTTGATTCATTTGATGACTTTTAGTACATGACTGACAACATACATGTCAGTAATCTTTATGATCAGAAATGCTTGAATTTTTTTCATGCAAATATTCATGTCATAATTAGATCTCAGGGTATCAAGGATGGCATCATGTTTTGATAGGGTGACTTTGGAATAAGTATTGTGGTGTGTGTAGCAATCAGCACAACAATAATTTTATTTGATATGTATTCCTTACATTTTGATAGGTTAATATATATATTATTCATGGTGTTTCCTTATGATTCACAAGCTGGGTTATTTGATAGCTCAGAGTTGCTTAATTCATTCCAAACTTACTTGATTTTGTGTTGATTCAGAAGGATAGTTGTCAGGATGTTTGAATCTAGTGGTGATACAGCGTATTACAAAAATATTTAACAAGTACCATTGTTTGAATAGACCATGATACATTTATAAATGTTTTGGATCACTTGATTAATAGATTTTTGGTTGGAAATGACTCTTCTTTGACAAAGCATCTATAGGATAGCAGTGATATTTATCTTCTAAAGTTGGCGATACAGGACTTGACACAAGTATGCATTACTTTGGGTAGTAAGAACTATGTTGATATCAAGTTCATTTTTCTTGTTGCTTGTCAAGTTGTCAAAATTTGATAGGAGTTGATACTTGCTCATTTTGTTAATGACTTATTTCATGTAGAGTTCTAAGTGGTGAATAAGAACTTTGGGAAAATCATTCTTGTTAAAATCATTTTGGTAGTGATAAGGATGTTTGTTTTGATACTACAATGATATTTCGTTGAGGAATCATATGACAGTGTGGCATGAATGCTTGATTCCTTTGATTCTGACATTCACAATCTGTGTATATTTCTTGAGTGGTAAGTACAGACAATATCTAGTACATTTTATTAATGTTTGACTCTGTTATACCTTCTTCATGTGCTATCAAGAAGTTGTTCTCATGTTTGAGATAGTTCACTAGAATAGTGAGTTTACACATTTGCTTATACACTGTCTAGTCATGCTTCTTATTCTGAGATGAAAGTGGTGCTAATTTAAGTTGAAATTGGTGTTGCTCACACTCAATGATTTAGTATCTTGTACAATGGCTATATACATGTGATTCTTTATTGGATTATGTATCCAATTCCTATGATCAATCCAATGAGGAGATAATGTTTACTTGACTAGTATTTTTGAAACATTGAGGACAACATTGACAACAAGTTATCTTGTGTATCAAGCTTGTATGGTCAGTGGTAAAAAATTTCACCTTGACAAGTTGATAGTGTTCTTACAAGGGAAATTCATCTTGGATATGGATCTTTGAAAGGTTGCTTGGATAGTGGTAGTCCAATGGAAGAGTTTGTTTGGTCTATCAATGACAATGTGCTTTATGAATCTCTCTTAGAGTTTTTCATGCTTAATCTTACTCCTACTAATGTTGTTGGTATTATTGGGCAGGTTATGTGCATGGCTCAGTGACATTTCAATGTTTTGTTTTAGGGGAGCTTGGTTCTATGGTTTCTCTTTTACAGCTCTATTATATTATTGTTGCTTTATTGCTCTATTTGCAATTGGTTATTGTGTTGAATGGTTGGTTGACTTCTCAGTTGTTTTCATGGCACTTCACTATATTCTCCTTGATGCTTTTTCATTGAGGCAAAAAGGGGTAGAGTAATTGGTGTTTGGCCATCAAGGACAAAGGGGGAGTTTGTTGACTTCTCAGTTGTCTTTGGTTGTCCTTGATGACAAAATTTGTTGGCATGCTCTTTCGTATTCATGTTTATGGTGATTCAAGATTTTAATGATATATTGGTTTTTGATGTTTACTGTTGGATCATATGGTGATACTCTTGGTTCATGGCATGGTTGGATCATATGGTGATACTCTTTCAGTTTCATGGCATGCTCTTTCAGTTTCAGTTCTTTACTTGTTGGTACTGACATTTGACATGGTGTTCTTTATGTCAGGACAAGCATAAGCTTCAGATATGTGTCTTGCTTTCATGATAGTCACAGGTATATTCAGCATGTTTACAAGTTACTGTGACATACTAATACTAGTCAATTCATTTTCAATGAGTTCTCATTTGATTCATGGAATCATAAATCATATTAGTTGTAAGGTATAAGACAACATCACAGTTGTGAGTATCAATTTCATAAAGGTAATGCTTATGGCACAATGGTTTCAGTTGATTTTTATTAGATTGATTTGGAATCTATATTGTCTTGGAATCTTTCTATCTTCATAGACAATTGATGTACATGGTCTCAGACTTCAATTTTGGTACATATTGATTGGCTTGGGTAATACATGATACTGGTTTGTTCAGTTGTATTTATAATTATCTCAATTCAGTTTGGATTCTCTTGTATTATTCAGTTTTTGTTATTTTGGTTGGACTAATTCTTTTAGTTCATGATCAGATTTTAGTGGCTACAGGATATTGACAAGGCAAGGTGTCAAGCAACTTATTTAGATGGTATATGCTACATGGGTAAATGCATGGTTGGCATATATATTTGATGTTGGTCTTGTGAGCTCAAATTTTTTTGTTGACATTAAACATGGGGATAAAATCCCATTGGTAGTATTATTATTATGACCTAAATACCTAAAAGCATTTTCATTTCAAAGGTCATTTTCCTCTTGAAAGGCATTGGGCACTAGTGATATGGGACATGGTTTAAACAAAAGAAAAATACCATGGGGCAATCAAACATATTGATGCCAAAGTGAAAACAGTAAAGCTGATAACACTAAAATTTAAGCTTCATGAAATATTAAATGTTTCAATGATATGTTGATCTGATGAAATGATCTCCATTTATAATGGTTTTGCAAACCAAGCAACTTTGCAAGAATATTGTGCTTCGACTTGTTTTTGTTTTGATGGTTGGTCACTTTTAACTTATGACATGGGAAGAAAAGGGTATATAGTAGGTCACTTGGCAGTGACAACCAACATGAACATGTGACTTAGTAATGAGCTTAGTCAGGCTCAAAAGCATCGAAATTTTTCAAATGACTTGTGATCGGTTTCAAACAAGTCATTGGAAAAATATTTAGATAGCATTATGGGCCATCATTTGTTCGATGCTTAAATAATTAACTTGTGACATCGAGATATCAAAGTTTTGACTTGGCAGTAACACTCTAGTTGACAGTCAACATAGACGTATGAGTATTGTTATCGGACTTAAAATACTTTATGATGTCTTTGGATTCTAAATGGTGATTAACAATCATTCGTTATGGATTTCAATGATTATTGTGTTTTGAGCAAAGCCTTAGAGAATGATAAAGAGATTAGGGTTTGGAACCCTAGTTGTTGTCACCATGAGAAGTGTTAGTTACAGGTTTGGAAGGTTGATGAGATGTGTGGTCTTCTGGGTGTTGGTTATAAATTTTGGTTAGGCAGTTGGAAATATTTTCTGGCCACTATGACAAGTATTATTGGTCTAAAATTTGAAAGATTTGGTTTTTTTTAAGCAGATAAGTTTAATATTTTGGAATGGTAGTTAATGTGGAATAACCCAAGTTATTACTCAAGGGTTTCACTATGATTTATTCGATATACAATTTGTTTTTTAACTGATTGCTTTCATTGGTATATATCTATGGCTTTTAAGCCATAATATGGTAGAAAAATAATGGGAGTTTGTTGTTAAAAGCAGAATTTTTTTGAAAGTTTTTGATGATGGTATTCTTGAATTCAAAAGTGAGAGAATGGCATTTTGATGTTTAAAAATAGAATGTTTGTCTTGAAAGGTTTTTGACAGTGGTATCTTTTTTTTTCAAAAGGAGATAAACAAGGGTTTATGTTGTTTATGTCTCTAGTTGTAAGACAAAGATTACATAGAAGTTTTCAATGAGGGTATTTGTACTATCATATGTAGATACATTTTTTAATGGGAATTATTGAAAATATCATTTTGTATCCTATTGTGATTTTGTGACTACAAGTAATTAATGCAGTTATAAGGTCCTAATAGTTTGCATTATCATGAGGTTTTGTTTCAAAAGAATTTGGTGCTTCAGTTTGTTATTTGAGTTGGTGGTCCTGAATTGTTACAGATTTGATGCTCCGAAAAATATTGTAATTATTTTGGAGTTAATCATGTAAGGCAGTTTGGAGTGGTGTTTCTACCCTGAGAGGGTTTTCCACTTGTCAAAATTATGTGTTTCTCTTTTGTGTGGTTTGTGTCTATCTTTCTTAAGTTTTTCATTCAGTCTTTTTTGAAAGTAGTTCATGCAATGCTCTAATAAATTATCACAATTTCAAGTTGTCTAAAAGTTCAAAGCTTAATTGTTCATGTTCAATGTATGAATGTTAAATTCTGCCATAAGTGAGTTTGATGTCCTATGTAAAAGAAAGCATTAAAAGGTTGTTCATTCAGCATTATGTGAACAATGTACATCATGCTTTGATATGAGTTGTTAAGAATTCATGTTATGTTTGGTTAAGTCATTGGAAAAAAATAATTCAAAATTCAGTATTCATATTGCATATACAAAGTCACTCATTTGTTCAAGATCAAATAGTTCAAATCTACATTTCAAGTCGTAAAAAAATTTTATACATTACTCTGATTCACCCCCCCTCTCAGAGTAATTCCACTTCCAACAGTTAGGAATCATGTGACAAGTGTCACATGAGTCAAATATGTGTTTGAAAAGTGTGCCACATGGGTTTGGACGCCCATCTCTTGTAGCTTGTTCTAGAAGCTACCTTCATACTTGTATTCTTTATAAATTAGGTGTCTTGGAGTTTGTTTAGTATGTTGTGTTTGCAAGTATTGTTATGCTAAATTAGAATTACTCTAGAATTCAACACTCATGTATACTCTTGAAGAACTTGCATTGTAAGTGTGTTGTAATCACCTTCAAGATTTGATAATACATTGTGCAGGTTCTGGAGTGTGGGGATGTTCACCTGAAAGGGTTTTCCCCATGATATATCTTGTGTTGTGAGCTTATTTTACTTGCATGTGTTTTTGTAATAATTTTCCTGTTGTGCATCTCATATTGTAACTATAAAATCATTAAAATTGCACATCTCTCCTCTTAGGTTATCATTAGGAAGCGTTTTTGCATAGCTTGCTTCCTTTCACTCTCAACCTTACAATCAACTCCTCAATTTCTTTTTTGTTATTTTCAATTTTCCCCATTAAATTTTCTTATGTTCTTGGAGCATGATAAGGAATTGTAGGAGGTATTTATTGAGGTTACTCTTCCAGAGGGATTTGATCATGAGGTGCATTAGGATTTTGAGAAGGATTTTAGAGTACCTTAACGTTTCCTAAAAATTAAATACAAAATTCACACAAAAAATAGAAATAACTTACTCCCTGGACCTCCCTGACATTGTGGCATAATTTTGATGAAGAACTAGTTAAGAATTGGTGTGGATATGGGCTTCCTAGAATGTGACCATATTATGGAGGGTTTGCAGGCCACGAGAGCACTCTTCAACAATAGAGAAGGTAAAATGAAATGAGTTTCTTTTTTTTACTTTAATTAAGCAATAATGTGAGCATGTTATAACACTTGTATTTGTTAGAGTAAAGGTTTTAATTTAATCATGTTGATTAAATTACCTTTATTCCTCTCTTAAGATTTCACGTTAGTTTGCATTTTGTGACATTTAATAATTATATTAATTATTAAATGTCTACCTATTAGGGTTTCTTTTAGGGTTGCACAATATCCTTTTATAAGGATTCATCATTGTAATTTATCTCTCACTCTGATTAATACAATTTTCAGTTTTTAGAGCACCCTTGTCTTTTGTCTAGAATGTCTTCTTTCTGTGACAGGTTATTTGCATGCAGGTGATCTTCGGGGTCTGTGAAGTTGGCTTTCTCAACTTCAACATGGTATCAGAGCTCCAGATCTGTGGCTGCCTGTTCGTTTTTTGAACATATCAGCTTACAGAGTTTTTTTCTGTGCAAGGGTTTCATTCCAATTATTTTTTGCCAGATCAGAGGGGTTTTCCATCATTTTTTAAGAAATTTTCAATTTGATCTCTCAAACGGTGCATGCTGATAAAAAAATGGACATCATGGGTGCACTCAGAAGGCCCAAAAACCCCTATTTTCATATAAAATATGATAGGGTTTGCTGAAAATTGATTTTTTAGTGTTTTTGGGGAATTTCAAAAAATGGCCGGAAAAATCCGTACGATTGTACGGATCCGTACGGATGAAACAATTTTTCTTTCATCTTTTTGGTCGCTGCATCAATTTTGAGCTGCCTCATTTTTTGTGCCCTTTTGATTTCTGCCTCAATTTTCGTGCATGAAGGTTCAGCGGAATATTTTTGGTTTAAAGCCTAAATGGGTACTTTTAGTAAAACGGGTATATCTCTGGCGTTTTAGCTCAAATTTTCAAATAAAAATAGGCATTGGAAAGCTGGTTCTAGTGCCGTTCTAATGGATCAGGTCTGATTTCCTGGTTTTTCTATTTTGATGCTTTTTTTTCAGTCAAAGTCAGAACAAGCTTTTTGCACTCCCGAAGCCATATCTTTTGCATACGGACTCCGTTTTTCACAAACGAATAGGCATTGGAAAGTTGTTTCTGTGAAATTTCTAGATCTACAATTTATTTTTCTAGAATGTTCCCCAGGTACTATTTATTCATTTTTTTGTGTTTTCACACATCTATCAATTACTTGGACATTTTGGCACCTGGAAATGATTTGTTTGTGTGGGATGGCTTTATTTGATCTGGTTTATCAGTATTGAGGTTAGTTAGTCTCAGATTTTTAATTTGAAGAATTATCATGGGTTTTTCTACTCACCCTTTAGTTGTATTTCTGAAACGGGGTAATTATGAGTCATGGGCAAAGGGCATACTTACACACTATAGGTGGCTTAATATTTTGCCTTATTTGTATGATCTCATACTTGAACCAGCAACTTCAGAGGGAAAAATAGCTTGGGATATCATTAGAAATCACATAGTAGGAGTTATTTTGTCTAGTGTTGATTCTGACACTGTGTGGACTATATCGGGCATTGATTGTCCTCACTCACTTTGGACACGTCTTTGGGAGATCTATGGAGACTCCAGTCTTTCTCCATTCCCAGAGGATCCTGCTTCAGATTGTCTTGTACCCATTGCTTGGAGAGATAACACACCTTTTGATCATGATACTTTAAAGAAACTTTAGTATTTAGACACCCTTACATATTCCGATGAATTAGAGGATTGTCTCACAGTTCCTACTCTTCAGACTGAGATTATACTTGTATCAACATCTTCTCCTATTGTTCTTGATCAGTTTGATATTGCCTCTTCTTTGGCTCCTATTGATTCAGCTAAGCAGGACATCATACATCTTTCAGACATGGCTACTTGGGATTCTTATCTTGTAGGCATTTCGTCTTTGTTTGTAGAGTCCTATATTGCAGATGTGGAGGATTACTTTGAGGATTTTCAGCTCCTCTTTGTTGACAGCCATATTCCAGCTGTTAGCCCACCATCATCTGTGCATTCAGAGGTTGCAGTTTTTGAGTCTTCAATTCAGTTTGGATTTGGCATCTTTTGTTTCAGTTCAGACAGAGAGATTCTTCAGCATCCTATTATGGCACACATCTTGAGACAGATTGATTCTTCTCTCTTCACAGGGTTTCTTCATCTTCATCCTTTGGACTCATTTCTTCCCAAAGGGAGGAATATTATATGCCGCTTCAGGATTTCTTTCTGGATTCTATCTCAGGCATCCATATGTGCGACAGGAGTTTCTTCATTGTGGGGGCTTCTAGTCTCTTTCTTTTTCTCCTATGGAGACCATTGTACATGTACTTATATGATAGAAGTTGTCTATGGGGGGTCTTATGTTATCCACCTCCTATCCTTCTGTTATTAGTGCATTTGTTTCTTTATCTCTTTTTGGAGTAGAGTTTTTCCCATGAGGTTTTCTCTATTTCTCCACTTTACAGAGATTTGGTTGTAATTGGGTACCTGATCAGGCCTTGTTGTCGGGACCCAAGTTTACTTTCTTGCATTGTAGTTACCTTTGCTTTCTTGCACATGTTTGTAACTGCACTTTTGCTCATCTTAAGGGGGGGTGTTAGAGTAAAGGTTTTAATTTAATCATGTTGATTAAATTACCTTTATTCCTCTTAAGATTTCACTTTAGTTTGCATTTTGTGACATTTAATAATTATATTAATTATTAAATGTCTACCTATTAGGGTTTCTTTTAGGGTTGCACAATATCCTTTTATAAGGATTCATCATTGTAATTTATCTCACTCTGATTAATACATTTTTTTAGTTTTTAGAGCACCCTTGCCTTTTGTCTGGAATGTCTTCTTTCTGTGATAGGTTATTTGCATGCAGGTGATCTTCGGGGTCTGTGAAGTTGGCTTTCTCAACTTCAACAGTATTATCTTGGTCACTCCAAGCCATAACACATGTGTGTTATGGATTTTATGAATCCAAAAAGTAGGGTGGCCACTTTTTTCCCCCCATCTTTGTGCACCCGTACAAGTCAAACTGTGAGATAGGATTAGTCAAGATCATGCCATGTGTCTTAATCTTGTATAAAGAGACAACTGCCTCAAAAAATATTAAATAACCTAGGACACAAGCATTAAATGTCAAAAGATACTTGATCTAGTGAAAACTAACACTAAATAGAAAGATTCTCTCCTAAGACCTAAATAGGTAAATAATTATTTACACCAACACCCCTTTTAAGTACAACTTAAGAAGTACTATTATGCAAATGAAACAAAGATGGGTCCCAGCTATGATGCTGTGTTGTACCCATGTGCATATGAAAATGTAATATCTAACAAACAAAGAAAAGGAGAAAACCAAGTAGGACAAAACTCCTCCCTAAAAGAGAGATGAAACACAAAATGCTCTCAAGGATGAATGAGAAGGAAAAAAACACCATACAAGGAAAATCACCCCCCATAAGAGAGAAGAAGAGAGACTATATAGTCCCCCTCAATGTCTAGTGTCTCCTAAAATTATGGTAGAGGTCCAATAATGAATGATGAAGATGATCCATGACCATCAAACAATGTTCCTCCCCTTAGGGAGAAATAAAACCAGGATGGTATGCAAGATGTCTTCATATTCTTGAAAGGAAGATGTAGGAAGAAATATGATGTTTGATGTCTTTGAAAAATTCTCAAGTGTCTCCATGGTGATACCAAAAGTTTTCATACTCCAAATAGGCATCCTAGGCCATATTGTTGAATAAGACAATTGAGAATCTCCTAGAAACAATTGTAGAACACAATCCAAAGACAAAGATACCTCCTCTGAAGACAAAGAATCCTCCTCCAAATTTTATCCTAAAGAATCCACACTTGTGTCAAATTGCAAATGATGTTCATATAGAGAATGAACAAGAGGGTCAAAGTGTTCCCTTGCAGCAACTGAAGAAGGATCATCTCCAAGAAAGAGAAGATGAATAAAATCAATGGTGTCTCCCAAATCTAAAATGTGATACTCACAAAACAAACCACCAATGCATTTCAAGTACTCATTCTGGATGTAGCTATTTATGGAAGATGATGAATCACCTTCTACACTAGATCATAAGGATCCAAACATATGGAATCACAAGCATCCTCAAGTACAATAGTAAATGAAGGAGATGTAACTTCAACATATGTTACTCAATCATTAGAAGATGAAATTATACCAATATTCAAATGAACATGTTGAATCTCCTCAAAATTGTGCACATAAGATGTCTCAATATGAACATTTTCCAAATCATTAGAATAAAAATGTGAGAAGGTGTAGATACGAGATTGGTAATCAACCTCCCCAACTATAACTATATCTCTACTATGCAAATCTTAGATTATGAAAAAATCTCATATGAACTCAACACTCTTGCCTGCTCCACCATGTGTGATCTAATAGATAGAAATGATATTGGTTGATAATGAAGGAAAACAAAAAACATCATTAAATGTTCCATCATTCATGTCAATGGATCCCTTCCCACAAAAATGCATATATGTGTTGTTATCCATTAGGGTGTGTGGTAATGAAAAAGTCTCAAATGAAGTGAGCAATACTCTCTGATGAAGCCATGTGATGTGAGACTCCTGAATCCAGTAACCCCTCTTCGACTTGGGATTTGAAACTACAACAAGTTCTTTCCCCTTCAGTTTATTGGACTTTGATGAAGAAGAATAAGATGAACCCTTTGATGAAGAAGAAGAAGAATTGATTTGAGCCTTCTTAAGAAGATTCTTTAACTCATCAATTTGTTTTGAATAACATTAATGTTAATCATGCCCTATTTTCTTGAAATATGCACAAGTAGGCCTCTCCTTTTTAGATGATTCCCCTTTTGAGGGATAGGATTCATATCATGATTCCCTGATTCTTTCTATACCTTTGATTCACTAGCCAACATTGCTTGTGACTTGGAAGACTTGATTAGACCCATTTGCATTAACTTCAGTTCCACTTGGATTAGGATATTTTCAACATCATCAAACTAAGGATTAACATCTAATGATCTCATAGAAAATTGATGGGTATGAAAACTAAAAAAAATAATGAATACTCAGGAACAAGCTTTGATAACAAATTCAAAATGAATTATAAATCCTCTTTATCAATATTACAATCTTTGAGATGTGTTCTTAGTTGTTTGATCTTGGAGATATAGTCTTAGATGTAGAAAAAAAATTTAGGATCAAGATTCTTCAAATCATTTTCAATCTGATATCCCCTAATCTTAACAATTTCACCATATAATTTCTGAAAAGTCTCCCAAGAATCTTTAGGTTTTTTGCATGATTTAACATGAAATTGTAAATAAAATGAGACTAATGAACATATGCATCCAATTTTTTTCTCATAAGCAATCTCCCATTGTGTGAATTTTTTAGCATTAGTAGTTTGAGGAATAGTTTCTTGTAGATAGCCTATAAGACCCTTTCCCATGAGATAATTCCAAATTAATTTTATGGAGTTAGGAGATCAATTTTATATTTTCCCATTCCAAGAACACAAACCAAGCAAAAGAAAGCAATCAACCACTATAATATTACCCCCCCTCACCAAGTTACTCAATAAAGAAACCCCATAAAAATATATGATTTTGGCACTTTATACTTAGTGCAATTACAAGTGCCACTTGGAAAAAAGAGCAAAGTGGACTTGGTCCTAGTGCATATATAGTGTAACATGTAAAATATGTCGATTGATCTTGTGCACTTGATCCTAATTTATGAACACCAGCTCGTTCTAAATCATCTCCTTTACTAACCATTTAATCGAATAATCTTTATTTGATTAAATTCATCATATTTTGTATTTTAATTAAATAAATCAATTTTATCTGATTAAATCATTCTCTTATATTAATTAAATAAATCATTTTGTTTAATTAATCCTATAGTCCCCCTTTTAATTAAATAATTCATTTTATTTAACTACACTCTAAAGTCATCTCCTTTAAATTAAATAAATTAATCTTTATTGTATTTAAATCTAACACCATCCTCTTTAATTAAATAAATCCAAATTTATTGAATTAATTCTAAATTCATTATTCCTCTCATTTTGATTTATTTAAATCCAAAAATCTAAATCACAATGTCAAATTAGAAAACCTCTATTTAAATTAATCAAATCATGATTCATGCTAACTCTAATCCCTCAAATCCTCTAGCTTTTGCAACTTGCTCATGAAAATCAATTTAATTAATTTATAAATCTTTCATTTTCATTCAAAAAGGCATCAAAGGATGGAATATTCCTCAAATTTGAAATCTCCCCCCAAAAGTACTTGTCCATCCAGCAAGGCATTAAAGGCCTCTTACATGTCCTTTTTTTGAGCCAAGTGGCATTTAATTCATCTTTCATCTCCCTCCAACATGTCACTTCTCCAATTTTGAATTTCCACCTAATTGAATTAATGTGCAAATTCATCAAAATGTGCTCCACCTTTGTCCTCTCACATGTTGACAAGTGGCATTGTGCTATTGGTTGGTGTTTGATCCCATATTCATCCATTTTTCTTCATCTTCCATCTTTCTCTTCTATAAATAGAAGGATCTCTTATTGATTTTGGATCCACAATCTTAGGCATTTTCATCCAAAAAAAATACAAAGTCATTATCTTCATGTTTTGAATCAAGTTCATCCATTGTCATCCATTTTTCATAGTTTTTTCATCAATTCATAGCTAGGTTATGGAAAAATTTCACCAAGGAGCATCAATCATCATCCATTGATCATCTTCATGTTTGCAAGGAATTGGGAAAGGGCTATTTTCCACATCAAAATAGCACTAATTCCCCCATGGGATTGAGATTTTGAGCATTGAATAGGATTTGATAGCTTTTATTTGTATTCTTCATGTTATTTCTTGTTCTTTGCATTTCAAATGAATCTTATGGGGAATGATGTTTCTAACTTGCATATTGAACTAATATTGTGTTTGTTGTTTGTGTTTGTGCAAGTATAGGATCACCATTCATAGTTTGGCACTAGAAGGAGGGTATAAATCTCAAAATTAACACGTTTTTTGGCCATTTATGTCATTTTTTATGTTTTTGTCTTTCTAGGTTAAACAACACTGCTGGAGGAAATAGTGACACATATGTGGCCTTTGTTTTTCCAAACAGCGCCACTAGTTTCACCAAAGTGCCGCTCAAATCGTCAAACAACGTCGTTGCCTCTGTGTTTCAAATGGCACCACATTTTATTTCTTGCTTTTTTCACTCAATCTTAAAATGGTAGTATTCTTGTCATATTTTGATATTTTTCGGAGCTTTTTTTTTTAAATGGGGTAGAATTTCATAAGTTATCCAATGGTGTAGATGTTTCTTAACTTTGATAGAGTTAAAATTTTCAAATTTTAACCTAATGTCAAATCATAATGAAACTTGGTCTAAATTTTAGGGTTTTTATGCTTAATCATTTATCTAACCCTCATATCTTCTTGTTTCTTCATTTCATCTAACATTTAGAGCTTGGATTACAAGTTTTAAAGGATCATGGAGCATGAAAGAAAAATAAAAATCATTATCACATGATTGTAACAAGTGTTTTTAAACACTTTGGGAGCAATTATAATCCCATTCTTAAGGCTTTGTTATCTTCAAATTTTTAGGACTCAAATAAATATCTTTTGGGCTTTAAAAAGAAAAATAAAAGGGTTAAAAAGAACATTAGAAACTCACTAGATTTGGTTTTGGATTTTTAAGAATTGAACAAAACAACTTCACACTTCATCTTGGTGCTATAAAAAGAATCCATTATTGGTTTTGAAGTTAAAATAAACATGTGCTTATCTTGTTTTGTAAATTTTTATACAAATTAATATCATTTAAAGGTGTATGCACTTCTCTTGTGCTTCTTGGCAATCTTGAGAATCAAAAGTCTTTTTGTGATATTCAGTTATCTAAAAGATTGCCTCCACACTTCAATTTGGATTCTTAAAATTGAACAAAATCTTACTAGTGTGAGTAGATTTTATCACGTGTGTTCTCTCTTTGTTTCTAAACAAAGATTGATCAAACTACGGATGTGCTTGCTCACTTTTGTTTACCCTTAGAGGGCCTACTTGGTGGGAAAAAGTAATCACCTCAAGGAACAACCCAACCAGGAACACGCTAAAGCCAAGTGACTTCCACTTGGTATATAAGTGTGGGTACTTGAGGAAAGTTCAAGTATCATGAGGATTGTTCTGACAAGAAGGACAGCAATGGTCTCTTGATGTATGGAGGATCCCCCACGAATGGAATGCCTATACTAGAACCTTTTGTTTAGAAGCCCAAATCCTTATCTATTTGTTGGTGCAAGAACGGTGGTTCTGAAGCCACCCCATATTCTTACGGTTCATTAGTAGAGATAATAAGTATGCCATGGGAGATTCATGGGTACTGAAGCTTGGTTGACCTGAGAAGTGAGTGCACTATAAGGGGGAGCTTGTGTGGTCAAGCTTCTAATCATCCACTAAGAATAGCGTAGTTGTATTTATCCAATTGGGAACTCAACAAATATTGTCTCCTATCCTAGGGCTTGTGCAATTTTTTGAGTCAGTTACACACTTTGCTTGGATCCTAAACATTGAAAAACAAACATTCAACATGATCATCAAATTTTAAACCCTTTAGGAAGAGCAAATACCTTTGACAAAATCCAAGTGCTATTGCTTGCCCTAGGGATTTTATACTTAGAGGCTTCTGAGTATTTGGATTTACATTTCAATTTTCTCTTACTAAAGACAACATTAGGGAACTATTGCCTTGATCTTCTTGGTTTCCACATAATGGACCTTGTGGGATGAAAATAAATTGGGACATTAGACATATATTTTGAAAAGCTAAGCAAGAAAGTGTTTGTGGTAAAATCAATTCATTAACCAAAATTAAATCAATTGAACCCCACATGAGTGATTATTATCTTTTGTCTTACAGTTTTCCATGCAAACATTGGTCTTTTGGTTTGAACTATTCTTATAGAAAAGCATGTTCTTCAATATCTTGGTCTGGTAAACAAGTCCTTATTAGGTTCATTTAGGTTCAAAATTAAACATTTCATCCATCCTCAAAACATCAATCAAAACCCATCTCACAAACAACTTTTGAACAATTGGAAAAATCATTCATACTAGACTTTGGATAAAATCCTTCAAATCAGCATCAAAATCACCTTGTTTGGCTAAGTGTGTGTGGATGAATCCTTCCTCATACACCTAGTTAAATTATCATCCTTGTGGACAAGTTTATTCCAAGATAACATCCAACATCTTGGGGTTTATAAGTCCATTATCCAAATCAAAAAATCCAAAGAATCCTAATGTCTAGTATTCCTCCAAGGCTCCTAAAAGTTCAACACCCATATCACTCGCCCTTTCATCCTTCATCTCATCATTGGTCCTAAACACCTTAGGGGTCACTTTTGCAATAAGGCCAAAACACAAGAAAAACATGGAATATAAACTTGCTCCATAAATCATGAATGGTCTAAATCAACCAAACTATCAAAGCCTTACAATTCCAATTAACTATCAAAACTCACATTTATACAATCCATACATGGAATCATTATCTCCTACAAACCTCAATGGTACAACAAATGTGAGTATTCCCAATCTAAAGTTTGGAACACCTTTCCCTATGGTAGATTTAAATCAAAGTCCAAACCTACAAATCTATCAACCAAACAATCACTGCATGAGCCTTAAACAAAACACCATTATCCCACTGAATCCATACATGACAAATGTGAATATACCAAGTACAACTTTACCAAACATGAACATTTCAAATCCACACTTGGTAAAATTTGGGATAAATATGTTTGTGAATCATACAAATGTTTTCCAAAGTCCAAACAATATGTTAATGACTCCATTTATTGATCCAAGTCAAGGTAACATCATGCAAAATCAAAGTTACCTATATCAAGGCAATGTGATTCCCAACCACAACAATGTTCAATTTCAACCTATAATGCCAAATTTGAACATCATCCCAAATTAGAACATTGTCCAAAATAAATTTTTCCATGATCCCATACAAACACCACAAGTATACATTCCAAATCTGCTTGAGTAAAAACTAAATCAACTACATCAAGATCAAGATCAAAATTTGCTAGATCAAATTGCTTCACTTGCCAAAATAATTGACATATTGAGCCAAGAGACATCTCCACCCCAAAATCAATACACTTTTACATTGGTTAAACAATTTCATTTCATCAAAGCATTGAGTTCTTTCCATAACCACATCAAGAACAATATCTCCAATGTCAAAATGTTGGATATCAAGATCAACAACATAAAAAAAAAAACCCGATCACCCCATCTTGAAGATCAATCATCACATCTCTAAAATCAATCACAACTATCCATCAATGAGCACCTTGAAGATGTTTCTAACTCATCCAATGATCAAATCAACATCTACCAAGAATCACTTTTCAATCATGTTCAAAATCCGCCAACAATACCCAACAATGACCAAATTCAAGAAATGTTAACATCATTTGATCCTATGGTTGAAAAAATTATCTCCACCACAATTATTGAAAACAATGATCAATATCTATCCATCAATGAGCACCTTGAAGATGTTTCCACCTCATCTAATGATCAACTCAACATACATCAAGAGTCACTTTTTTGTCATGATCAAAATCCCTCAACAATATTCAGCAGTGATCTATTTCAAGGAGTGTTAGAATTATTTGATCCTATTGACATAATCCATGATCCATCGACCAATGATCATGTTGAAAATGTCTCTATATCATCTAATAAGTTAGAGGACATATCTCAATATTTTACCCCAAATCATGATCGACATCTTTTGCCAAAGTCTAGCAACGGTCCTTTCCAAGACATATCGACATCCTTCAACCTCATGGTTGTAGATATTGAAGGAATATTCAACTCAACATTTGGTCCAAGTCCACTCAAATATCAAGAGGATATTGAGCCACTTCCCATACCTAATTAAGATATCCAAGAACCCTTTATAATCAATCCATCCTTTGAAACTAGCCCATGTCAAGAACATGATCCAAATCATGTCAAAAGCAATTCTAAAATTAATCAAGATCAAGAATTCATATCTCCAAGATACTACAATGATCTAATGGACACTCTCCTTTCTATACAAGATATCGCAAATGATGATCATATCCATATAGCACATACTCCTCCATCTACCCATGAGATGCTTACTCCTAATGGACATGTAGATGATCTTCATTCAAAACAAGATTCTCATACTCTTGATATCATTACCAAGGAACAAGAGTCTCCTACTCAACATTTGTACACATGATCAAGATACAGAAAAATCTAGAGACATCAAAAATGGGTCATGAAGAGGGCTTCTACAGAAGTTGTGAATCAAAAAGATCCTATGAAGGCATATCAAAAAAAAATCATGAGGGAGACTTTTACGTGGACATTGAATCATCAACACCTCTTGAAGAAGCATTAAAATATGATATTTCACAAGATCAAGCCAAAGATAGGAATTAGGAAGTCATCTCACTTATGGAGGATCCTATCACTTATAAACTTGGATCACTTACCTTTTTTAGGGCAAGCTATCTTATCAATAAAGAAGCTATCACCTTTGAGGATCCACAACAGAGCAAAGGAGTAGCACCTTATTTCCAAAAAAAATCATATCCTATTGCAAATAAAATGTTTCAACAGATGAATTATCAAGGCAGATGATTAAACATACATGAACAAGGTATCCTAGAACTAGTACAGATTATTGGCAATCCTAAGCATCAAGGTCTTGGTTATTCGACAATTAAGTTACCTAAACATATCGGTGATACCTCTATAAAATTGGGGGAAATTTTATCTAGTGCAAACATCAACATAGGGAGCATGAAGAATCCTTATGATGAAATTGATGCCAATACTACAACCAGCCACGTCATGAATCTTCATCCACCCATCACCCCATCCATGAATTGGGATCGACATCAAAAGGAAGGTTTGAATCAAAGTACAAAGAACATTATCAAAGAAAAAGAAGTTGGGAAGCATAATGGACAAATCAAATACACATGGATACCAAAGAATACAAAGAAAGATTATCCTTATCAAACTCCATCAGTCAAAGAAACTATGGGGAAAAATTAAAAAGGGAAAAGTATCCATCAAAGATGTCCACAAAGGAAAAAGAAGGCTTCTCAAGAAACATACAAATTATATCAAGCAGTTGGTCCTAATTCCATGCACACTTTTGTATCCACCCATCATTTCTCATCTTCCCAAGTTTGGTGAGTCAAAGGTTCCAAACTATCAACATATCCATCTCCTATTCCTCAAACATAACTCCATCCATGCCTTCATGCATGATATCTAATTCTCACATTGACCATATATTAGCAATGACCCTTCATCATAAGGATTCATAAGGCACTCTATCACGATGTGCATACAAAGACAAAGTTAACTCCAATATCAACAAAGCAATTCAAGAATCTCAAAAGTTGCATTCAACTACACATATCTTGGCAAAGAAGCTTCTTCAAGCAGGATATCGATGGCACAGTATGACAGAATCATCTACATCAACACCACAAGGTGGTTCAACATGAGCTTAAAAATCTTTCACGGAGAAATACAAAAAATCAAAAATTATGAAAATAAAAAAAAGGATTGAAAACAGTTAAGAAAAAAATTATCCTCTAGTGAAAATCACATGGGCGACACTTTGGGAAGGGACCATGATGAAAACCTCACAAACAGGCGTCATGTTTAGAGTCAAGCATCTATGTGTGCTAATTCAGGTGAAAGCATCTTATCCCATCCATCAAAAATCTACCATTCCATCCATGTCATCCATAATAAATCCATTCATCCATTAAACATTTATCCAATCCATTTTCATTCATCTGCATCCATCTTCCAAGTTATCTTGATCTTGATGAAATTTTGGTGTCCACTTTACACTTGCTTATGGTAAACATCTTGACATGAGTCATTTTCATTGATCCTATCATATCCCAACGTTATTTGAGCCATGAAGCACTATCCAAATGAGAATCCTTTGTTTGAACACCTTATCTTATCACAAGATATTCCTTGGCATCCTTTACGTGCTAACCCATATACATCCATCCATACATCTATCCAAGCATCCATCCATGGCATTCCATACATTGCTAGACATTAGGGGTAGATATTTACATCTTGCTTCAGGAGTAAATCTTGATCTATATCTTCCAACTTATGTGGTGATCCAAACATTGGCAGACATAAAATCAAATTGGTCAAACCACTTGTGAGCAAAAATTACAAATCACTAGCCCATGGCATATTTTTACAAGAAGATGTTCCTTATCAAGTTTTATCTTTAATCAAACATCGATCCAAACAATCAATATTAGTTGCATCTAACATGTGCTTCAATGTCACATCAAATCATTCAAACAGATTTTGTTCCAAATCGAGCTTCATCAATCTTGATCAATCAAATTCAATCAATCCATCATCATCCCAGTCCTTGTGTTGCTTAACACTATTCTTGCATTGTTGTGTATCCTCAATAATTTTATCATCATCAATCTTGATCAATCAAATTCAATCAATCCCTCATCATCTTGGGATATCCATCCTAATCCTTGTGTTGCTTAACATTGTCCTTGCATTGTTGTGTATCCTCAACAGTGTTATGATCATCAATCCATCGATCTGATCAATCAAACTTAGCTTGGTTTTCAACAAAATCCCAAATCAGAGCACTGATATCATCACACATATCCATATCCAAATCGTCAAAATCATGCGAAAATCCAAAAATGTTCAAAACATATCAAAATCCAAAAAATAGGTCAAAAGTCAAAAACAAAGTCGTCTTGTCGAACTATGGGTCTTTGAGCTCTAAACGTAGGTAAGGTTGATCTTTGATCATCCCTCAAGACACTTAGTTCAGTCCTTTAGGAGTCTGCCATAATAAACTGGCAATCCATTTATTCATATCTCATCAATAATCGAGTCTGTATCAGTTGAATTACGTGGTCTCTGCATGTATAACATAGGCAAGGCTAATCTTTAATTAGCCCTCGAGGCCCCTAGGATAGGTCTTTAGTTTAGTCTCTTGGTCAAAATCTCATAAAACCCCAAAACATTGGAAAATTTGAAAATCAAATCATTTGCAAAATCTCAAAAATGCCAAAAACAACCTCACAACATTTCAAATCATCAAAAACATTCAAATATTTGAAAAAAACCATCCATCCCATCTCGTTTTCACCCGCAATAAACATCACTCATAATAAATCATCGTCACCCTCAACCTTTGGTGAAACAATTGAAAACAAGTCTAGCAGTTCAAAAGAGAAAACTTAAACATCAAAGTTTCAAGTCTAGGTCAGTAGGTAAATAAGTTGGTCACCTCTTGGTACTAATATCCCATCATCCAGTCAATCCCAAATCATCTGATAACATCATGTCCTAGGATTCATCCTTCCTACAATGGACGTCAATATCAAGCATCACTGTAGTTTAGTCTTGGCTAGCGGTATGAAGAACATTAGCTTGTTTGTTATCTTGATCTTTGTCTTTTGACTTATCTTATTGTGCTCATTTCGATGGCCTCTCAATGATTTCCAAACAAAGGGATTTAGAGAGAAAGGAATGGGGCAACGATCATTATCTTTTTATCTATTGTGCTTTTTGGATGTTCTTGTAATATAACCTTGGTCATGCATGCTTTTTTTGGGTGTAGGAAGGGTGTTTTAGGTGTCTTGTTGACCACATAGGAAGGCTTTCCTTTCTATGTTTTGGTCTAAGATGTTTGGAATATTTGAATTGCATTTTAAATAAGGTTTTGTATGTCAGGTGTGAACAGGAGTACTCCTATCTGATTATCGAGTCAAAATCCATCACACTAGGTGCAATGCCATCCTAGTTCTTTATACCTTGATGCATCGTTCCTATGTGTGTTATCAAACATAAGGTAAATATCCCTTTTAAAATCCTAATTCCTGATAAGTGAATTATCATCATCATCATCATGTAGGATTTTTGGATCTTATTTCTTTTGTCTTCTTTCCACTCTAACATGGTACCGTGACAGTTAATCAAGAACATCACTAATGCATCCATCTTGCATCCACAAATCATTAGCATAATGCATATCATGTCATATCATATAGGAAACATTGATTTTCTCACATACATTGCATTTCATCATTGCATAATATAGATTGGTTATTATAAGCATCTCATAAACCATACATGTGCATTCATTTCATATCATATCATATCATATGCATCATCACATAGGCATTATCATATAAAGGATCATCACATAATATCATGTCCATCATGCATCCACAAACCATTAGCATACATACATCTCATAGTCATGGCATCTCACATCATCCATCTCACATGCATTGCATCATCATTTAAGATGTTTGGGATAATATAGATTTGGTATTCTCAGTATCTTAGTTCATCTCATTTGCACCATCATCATAACCATCCATACATCCATCTTGAACCTCTTTGTCGTGAGATCAACCCTCAAATCAAATTTTTCACTCGATTTCTCAAGGAGGCAGTGTACCAGTATAATCCTTTCTATTGGGGCATCCAAAAAAAAAAGAATTTTTTTGAGTTTTGATCGTGGCAAGTTTATTATTTGAACTAACACATCAGGTACATTGCTTCAAAGAGGGGCAAAATATAGACATGTAAAATATATTGATTGATCTCGTGCACCTGATCCTGATTTACTAACACCAATTCATCCTGAATCATCTCCTTTACTAAACATTTAATCAAATAATCTTTTTTTGATTAAATTCATCATATTCCATATTTTAATTAAATAAATCAATTTTATCTGATTGAATCATTCTCTTCTATTAATTAAATAAATCATTTTGTTTAATTAATCCTATAGTCCTCCTTTTAATTAAATAATTAATTTTATTTAATTAGGCTATAAAGTCATCTCCTTTAAATTAAATAAATTAATCTTTATTGTATTTAAATCTAACACCATCCTCTTTAATTAAATAAATCCAACTTTATTTAATTAAGTCTAAATTCATTATTCCTCTCATTTTGATTTATTTAAATCCAAAAATCTAAATCACAATGTCAAATTAGCTAATCTCGATTTAAATTAATCAAATCATGATTAATGCTAACTCTAATCCCTCAAATCCTCTAGCTTTTGCAACTTGCTCATGAAAATCAATTTAATTAATTTATAAATCTTTTGTTTTCATTCAAAAAGGCATCAAAGGATGGAATATTCCTCAAATTTGAAATCTCCCCCCAAAATTACTTGTCCATCCAACAAGGCATTAAAGGCCTCTTACATGTCCTTTTATGAGCCAAGTGGCATTTAATTCATTTTCATCTCCCTCCAACATGTCACTTCTCCAATTTTGAATTTCCACCTAATTGCATTAATGTGCACATTCATCAAAATGTGCTCCACCTCTATCCACTCACATGTTGACAAGTAGCATTGTGTTATTGGTTGGTGTTTGATCCCACATTCATCCATTTTTCCTCATCCTCCATCTTTTTCTTTTATAAATAGAAGGCTCTCTTATTGATTTTGGATCCACAATCTTAGGCATTTTCATCCACAACATATGCAAAGTCATTATCTTCATGTTTTGAATCAAGTTCATCCATTGTCATTCATTTTCATAGTTTTTTCATCAATTCATAGCTAGGTTATGGAAAAATTTCACCAAGGAGCATCAATCATCATCCATTGATCATCTTCAAGCTTGCAAGGAATTGGGAAAGGGCTATTTTCCACATCAAAATAGCACCAATTCCCCATGGGATTGAGATTTTGAGCATTGAATAGGATATGATAGCTTTTATTTGTGTTCTTCATGTTATTTCTTGTTCTTTGCATTTCAAATGAATCTTATGGGGAATGATGTTTCTAACTTGCATATTGAACTAATATTGTGTTTGTTGTTTATGTTTGTGCAGGTATAGTATCACCATTCACATATAGATGCCAAAATTATCTATAATATCATATTAAAATTTTACATAGAATGTGATCAATTTGATTACACCACTAGAAATTACATGAAAAATTATGCACTTTCAAAAAAATTACCCAAAAATGTAACTGTAGGAGCAAGAACAAAGCCTCATAAGTTCCCAAAATAAAATGACTTAGCAACACCTGTGATAATATGCAATTTCTGAAAAATAAAGCACAAAAATTAAAAAAACCAATTGCACTACATAGAGCACACCATTCTACCCCAAATAAAAAATACTTGAAAAAATGAGTCTATATGACCAAGTTATTATCATTTAAATTCAAATTGTAAATTCAAAATTTTCAACAAAGAGGGGGTTCCAAATTTTCAATTGAGTGCTAATGTCACTATTGATATAGTGTTGACGTCAACTAATGATGAGCGTCAATTTGATGATCAATTGGCTATCAAAATAGAATATTCTTCTCTAACCTAGATTATGCTTTGGCTAGAATATTCCCTCAAAATATGCTTCTTTAGGTCAATCAGGATCATAATATTCCAAAGAATTTACAATCTCAAGAAAGTAATACTTAGTGTGGGAATATTCAATTTTTCATCGAAATTAGATGGAATCACCAGAATATTCGGTGTTGTCGATATTAGTTGCCTATCGACACTGGTGAAGCTAAGGTCATGGATCAGGGATGTGTGGCAAGGCCTCCACATGCCATGTGGAACCTATTAGAGGGCATGTGGTACCTTGCTCTGCAAGTACTACAAAGTACCATCAAATTTTAAAAAAACAAAGAATAACCTTAAAAAATAGATTTTTTTTATAAAACTATTTTCACCTGCAAAATAATTTTCTTGTGACTGATGAATGATTTCCTCCTATAACTAAGTTTTATGATCCTACAAATGTACAATTATTCATACAACCAAATTGGGCAAAATTTTCCCTTGATGCCTAGAGTCAAATACTCCATTTTTTATGATTTCATAGTCAATCGTGCAATTTTTTGGCCTTTTGGACATGATGGAAGGGGCGATTTTAGCCCAAAGTGCTTTAAAAATCAGCTCTACTAGTTAGATTTGGCAACCCTTTCCCAACTTAAAACACTTATAAATCAAACAAAATATGGTGAAAGTTGATGAAACAAAAGGAAAACCTAAATTTCTTTGATGCCTTGAATTCAATGGTGAGGTCCTTGAAACCTCCAATTACACAAAAAAGATTCACACCAAGATTGGTCCCCCACATCTGGGAAGAATTTTACAATGGTAAAGCTCCAATACCATGTAGGTGTTTCTGGTGAATTGATCCTCAACACCCAAGTATCACCTACAAGACAACAATAACTTCCACAAGAGAGAAATGTCAAAAATATCATGCTATTATTATGGATGCAAGATTGTCATATTTAATTAGATTGTACATATCATGTGTCTTAATCCTGTATAATGAGACAACTATCTCAATAAATATTAAATGACCTAGGACACAAAAAATAAATTTTAAAATATATGATAAGATCTAGTGAAAACTAACACTAACTAGAAAGATTCCCTATTAGGACCTAAGTGGACTTAACATATAAATAGGACCTAGATAGATAAAACACTTATTTACACCAAAATTAAATTTTATGTTGAGTTTATTGGCTTGAATACCTTCTCTATTTCTCTAAGAGTCTAAATCATTCAACTAAAAATAATGGGGTTCCTTTAGATTATATCTAAAATGTCCACTTGACATGCCTTGAGGAGAATCTTTTAGGTAATTAGCCACTCAAAATTGAAAGCTAATTAGTTTAGAAATCCAAATTTTCAAATAGATTCAAGCAAACACAATTGAAGATCAATGTTTGTTGAAAACCCATAAACATGATATGGAGGGGTTCACCCATACATTATATTTGATGATACTATGAAACTCAAGTAAAATTTTAGTTGTAATTAGAAAAAGAAAATTTATAAAATAATATTGGCTAATGATTAGAGCTCATACCTTCTTTAAATGCAAACTAGGATTATTCATTGGATTCAAAAATATAATCCCAAATTATGGTCTTTTAGTATTACCTTGGTTATATAACTCTTTGTCACCCATTCTATTTAGAAAAATTAAACTAAAATAATTATCACCTATAGTCAATGGAAGATGTTATATTCATCTATTGCCTGTAACAAAATTTACAGTCACTCAAAAAAAAAAAAAAATTAGCTTGTTGAATTGAATGTTTCCTCATGAATATATTATTTTGACATTTGAGTCTAATTCATTTTCCTCATATTAGTTTGATTTGAGTTAATTCATGGAGATGTGAAAATAATTATACATTGACAATTTTTTATTTGTAAATATGTGTTTGATAAGTTCAAATCATACTTCCCTCCTATTTTGGATCATGAAACAATAATAGTAATTCCTTTTGTAATGGTAATATTTACCTCTAATATTAGTAATCACCATGTCATTTGATACCAATCCAAGTGGGTTTTGTCAAAATTATATATAATATTTGATTTTAGATTTTGACAAATCAATAGAAAATTTAGTTCTAGCTATTTCAAATTTGTTGATGAAAGTGGAATACTTTAGAGGTGAAGTTAACAAAAATATTATGCTCTTGCTTTGTACAATGTTCTCTACTCTATTTCATCCCAATCTTCTTGATGACATCTAATATTTGTAATATGATGACATAATCCATTTCTATAATATGTCACATCACATGTATTGGTTTTGTTTCTATAATTCATTTTCAAGCATTCATTTCAATTGTGTGAGTAAATAGGATGCATGTAGGTTATGTTGATTAATCTACTTATTTTTTCCCTCTTACTACTCCATCATTGTAATCATGATTGATGTAGTGCTTACTATTTAACATACCAAACTAAGTATAGAGGGTTAACCTTTTGGCACCTAAAACTTTTTAATGTGGATTTATTCTAGGCCTAAGGTTTGCCCCTAAAATCATGTGTAGCTTAATACATTCAAGTCTTCTCATAAAATAGGATCCAACTTATTGTCCCATGCTCTTGAGCAATAGCTTATGCAACTAACTCAAATTTGAGCATTACTTACTCCTATTAAAATGAGTTTGGAGAGAAATTCTCATGAAACTCTTATTCCACTGTAAAAATCTCATGAGAGAAATTGAAAATATAAGGAAAATGCAATTTATTATGGGAAGAAGGTATGTAGTTGAATTTATGTTAATTACCCTCTCTACCCAATTTTGTTATGATGAACTCCAACTTGGTATAGATTATATACAACCAAATAGTCACATGACAATCTAAATTTTATATCTTCAAGAAGATACATTGTTACTATTACAATAGCAATATATTTCTCCCTCAATCAAGATTTTATTTTTTCATTTTCTTTTTCCACATTGATAGAACAAACTAGTTGAATGTGGCTATAGATATCATTTTGTTGCATGGTCTAAGGTTTTCTTATCATGACACTTATCAAAATAACTATAAATTAATTAGGCATAAATTGCATCTTAGCTCACATGAAATGCATATCCTTCAAAGTATTAAAGCATTATGTAGTTCCACAATAAAGCTTTAGCCTAGAAAAATCTAGGTAAATTACCTATCACTAATATGTGTCGAGTTTTACACAAAATAGTCATATGATGTAGGCCTAAATTTGAGAAAAAAAACAATCTTCAATACAATAAAAAAATATGAAAAATGTAAATGATACCCCACCAATTTAAAAAGGAATAAAATTATAAATAATAAAGAAAATAGAAAACATAGATAAATTCAAAAATATGGTAGATCCCGTAAAGAATTAACTTTTGTTAGTAACCTAATACAAAAGATTCAAGAACAAAGATGAATTGGCTAAACATGTTCAATTGGCATCAAGGAATTCAAAATGATATTTTAAACTATATTAAAAACAATGATAAATATGTATAACACTATACATACCCAAGACTGAAAAGTTGGATTAGACTAAATTCTAATAGTCAAAATACAAATTATATTAGGCTTCCTCGATTGTCACGTGATTAGAAATCAATTTCTCATCTTTTTTTGAAAATCCTCAAATCAAATCATAGAAATAGTTTATGATCTCCATCTCATGATTCTCAATTTATTTTTATCACATTAACAATTGAATAAACTATGAAGCAAACGAAAACAAAAAGAAAAATTATGAATTGCATATGCTTCATAAAGTAAACTAGGGATATGACCAAAAAAATAATGGCAATTATTACATATTAGGAAACATATTCTTTTTAAGGTGAACCCAAAATAGATAGGAAATAAGATGAACACAAAAATGTACAATTTGAATAAATAATAGATGGGGCAAGATATTGTATTATACTAAGATTAATGCATGAAAGTGTTTTTCACTTAATAAAGCTACAAATGATATATCAAACATCCAAATACTCACAGAATTTTCGCAAAGACACAACAATAATGATGTTATCATCCTTGTTAATTATACTAATTATAACATTAATGATCTATCAATTCATTTTATAAAATTGAATTTTCAATAATGAAAACTAAATCTTTATGTTGTCTCAAAATAACACCAATTTACTACCTGTTCTTTGCTCTCATTACCTATATTCATATTTCCTTCAATGATCATGTCCCCTGCAAGAATGGGCAATTACAGGCGATAGCATGGGCCCCACAATTTTGAGAGTACATCAGCAGTCAGGCAGAGCTCCGTCCTTGACTAGCCCCTTGTTAGAAGATTAAGCTTTTTCATGCTCACACCCAGAAGCAACTACCCAGGATACTGCATTTACTGTTCTGGTAACTGGTTGCTATAAGCTTTTATAGTTGATCAGATTTATAAACGGACTTCGCTTGATTCGTATACGTATAACGCTGTTCCACCATACAAAAAACTTTCGGTAGTTTAATATATGGGACCTAAGACTCAGTCAAGGATTATTAATACTTCAGTTAAAATCAAGGACGCTTAGCTGGGGTGATGTGAACGCTTGAGTTTAGCTTGCGTTAAAATAGATTGGACGTTGGATACAATTTTCAGGGACAGTCAGAGTCTACGCACTCCTCGTTGATCAGGGATAGACTCTTCGTTGATCAGGGAACGTCTATCCAGTCTTTAGAATGTACATTTGTTTGTATATTCATTTAATTAATAAATACAGTCAAATGAGTTTATAAAGATAATCTTGTTGAGTGTAAGGTCGAGACATCATAAAATATGAGGTTGGGATCCTCTCCTCAATGACTTTGGCAGAATGGATACTCCATAGTCTTTCATTCTTAGTGGAATAGGTTTCAGCCTGAGACTCATGCTCTCATATTAAATAGCAAAAATGATCTTGTGAATGATAAAAAATTCTTCATAAAAAGATAAAAACATAAACAAATATCTTGAGATATAATAGGCATTCTCGTTCAAGTGATTGTGAAGGGTCATAACTAATGTTATTAACTTCAAACTCCCTTGTTTCATTATCTTAGTTTTTTTGAGGGGGAATCATTAGATTATCTCAATTGAAGTTTTCTTAGGTGAAATTTGATTGATTATTTTGTGGATTTGAATTTTTAACTAAAGAGGGGTAAAAATTTATTCAAAAAAAAAGAGCAATACAAAGCATGGGCATTACACAGCCCTATCAAGCTCCACTAATTGGTCCAAATGTTGTGACAAATATGGGGGTAAATGACCCCTTTCCACTATATTACAATCTTGCAAATGATCAGATGCCCATTTAGCCAAACAATCTACAACCCCTTTCCATTCACGCGCACTATGACAGAAAGAAACAGAATCCAAGGAAGTGCACATATTAAGAATTTGTTTTATAATAACAGCCAAATGCCAACTAGTGGATTTGAATTTTAATAGATAGTGTAATTAAAGAATTTATTATTTTTTAATTAATTAAATAGTAATTTTGTAAATATTATCATTATATTTGAATTTAGGTTTTATTTTTATTACAATTTAGTGTGTGGTCTACAACAAGACAATATATGTACCTAAAGTCAAAAAATGATGTCACTCAATAACGTGAATTGTAGTTTTTCTAATGTAGATTATATAAAAAAAATTAAGACTAATTCCTAATTGGAAACGAAGACTGGCCTACTAAATTATGTTGTAGATTGATGAATTGTCTTCACCATGGCTAAATCAACGCTCATAGATAACATTGTATGGTTGAATTGGCTCACACTCATTGAATGGTGCATTGTTTCATCTAATGCTACACCACTGAATTGACTAGTAATTCACTTGATCGATACACCATTCCCTTTGTTTGGGGATGTTAAAATAAATATCAAGTTTTTAAAGTATTTTGATACTCAATGACTACCTTTCCTCCTTGCTAGATGTCAATATCATTGATTCAATCCTATATTGAATCTCATTTGGATTGTTAAACATGTCATTTAAATAACTAATCCAAAGACTAAGGGGTATCCATACTACCAAAGTCATCCAAGACATCATCTTGACCTCATTTTTTATAGTGTCAAGGCCTTACACTTATCAGAACTTGATCCTTAGTGAGCTCATTCATAACCATTCAACATCACCAATAAAACAAGTGTTTATTGGTGATTTCAATGGATTTTAGAAAGGGAAAAATAATTAATTAAAAGATAACAATGAGAGGCATGCAAGTAATTAAAAGAGAAGAAAAAGAGATGATTTAAGATATAAAGGTAGAGAAGAGGTGTAAGAACAAGTTCAAAACTATTTTTTTCTTTTTTCTTCTTTATTGTAGCAACAACTTTGGTGTTATAAGGTGATAATTTTGGAAAGGAGTAGGGATGTAAATATCTGAAATATTTTTCTTTAATATTACGAAAAAAATATCACATTTTAAGATAAATTTGTTTATTTAAATGTAACTAATTTATTTGGTGTATTATTTTTTTTATAAATACATTTATTTAAACTTAATTGATCTCTTATATGATTTTGTTGATAATAGTCAATTCATCTTTTCATGAGAGCTATTTTTTCATCTCCTTTCAAACACGATCTCTTATTTTAATTTTCCTTAAATGCTCATGTTCAGTTAAAGCTAGCATAGATTTGAATTGATGAAGATTTGTTAGATGGAATCTTTTTAAGCCAAAGGTTGTTTTGAAAATGATCAACACACTTCCCCTCCCTTTCTCCTTTTCCTCTTTTATGTAAATTTTTATAAAAATAATTGATTTATAAATATTTTACTTTATGTAGTTTATCATTTTAGTTTTGAAAGTTAAATGTGGAATTTGTTTGGAAATTTCAAAAAAATTGTCTTTGTTAAGATGAATTAATATATATATATATATATTATAAATTAAAAAAAATATGGTTAAATAGAAAATCTTTTTTTCTGAAGATATTTTTAAATCTATGAAATTGAGTTTAATAACATCTTATAATTAGTTCTAAATAAATCTCATTATATTTTTGTTAAATAACAAGCATTTTATTATTAAGTTGTCATGTCTAATTAAGACCTAGTGATGCCAAGATCTTTTGAGAGGGGTTGAATTTTGATTCTTGAGTTTGAATCCATGTCATTTAGTAGATAAAAAAAAAAAAAAAAATGAGAGAGATGTGCATTATGGAGGATTGCATGTAATGGCTTATCATGGTTAACAATAATAATATCCAGATTCTTTTTAATTTGATCAAATTCCTTCAATAGTGTGTCCAAGGTAACAGTGAAAGCGTTAGTGGTGTTAGGATTTGTAAAGAGATTAAGGTATAATAAGAAATGAAACAATAGTTGAAGGAGAAGCCACATTATAAGGTAAGTAGGTCATAGGAAGATTAGTGGTATGAGAAATATAGGTGTAGGGGATAACATGTGTAGCCTCACAAGTATTACTAAATATGGAAGGATGAAAATAAATTAGAGGGAAAGGTGGCAGTGATACTAGGAGTAGGAATATAATAGGAAGGGGTCACACTTGAAGTGATAACATGAGTTGTAGCAACCATAGAAGTGATAATTACAAGATAGGAGAAAGGATTTAGAGAGGATGAAAGGCAGGTTAATGGGGAGTAGAATACACCATAAAAAAGCCATGAAAGTGCCAATATTACAAAGTTGATTCCACATGGGGCATAAAAATAAGCTAAGAAGAATTCAAATTAATACCAATTTTTGTTGGAAAAATTATCAACTTTTTTGTAATTAGGCCATCTCCAATCATTGAAATTTTTCTATTATATAGTAGTAAAAAACTCTAAGAAAAATGCATCCTATACTGCAAGGAGTAATTGACAAAGGGGCGTCTCATTTTTTTATTTTGCATTAACCAAAGATGCATGTTTGGCTAAGACTTGGTTATGGAAGTTATTATGTTGACAAAAATGAGACTTGGCAATAAAAGTTGATAATTATTAACGAAGATGGTACTTGGCTACAAAAGATCATGTTGCTAATGAAATAAAAGGTTTTTGACCAAGTCATGGGGTTGGTAGTAGAATTAAGCAAGCGACTACAAAAAATAATATTCTTTTACTAATAAAGTTGTGTTGTAAATGTTGAAGAAGGAAGTTGTATTAATGCACAAATGGTTGCAAACATACATGAGAAACCCAAATTTATATTATTTGTTCATGTTGGGGTAGGAATACTAACACATCCAATGCATTCAATTTTCTATTTTAAATAATTGTAAAATATCATTTATCTTTCTTTCTATTGGATTATGGTAGGAATAGTCAATGCAAAAATCAAATTTTTATTAATCTTTTTTAAAAATTTCATATCCATTACATTTAATTCATTGAATCAGATTTCAATTCTATTAATGGCTTGAATGATGTGGGCACTCTTATATACATCATGATAGTCATTTTCTACTCTGAGATGACAAGATAAATTAATAAAAAAATAAATTATGGTCTTAATAAAATTACATTGTTGACTTTAAAATTAATTTCTCCTTGAATGGTATTTATAGCATTTGTCACTCAATTTATTAGACACAAACAAAATTTACTACAATCATGACAAAGTCAACAAAAACCATAACAATATGTGTATCTTGTGTAATCTTACATTTAAATGTTTGAATGAAATTTAATGCTTAAAATCTAGACATTGATTTGAATAAAATATCTAAAATGTCATCTTTAATTATGGTTCTTGATTGTTCACCTAATTTTCACCACCCTCCATTAATACCTAGCTACATCTCTCACCAACTTAAAACTCGTTTGATAGAAATTATTTTGTTTTATTTGTTTAAAATTAACCAAATTGAAATTAACACTAAATTTTAAAATGAAAAACATGCAATGTTTCACCACCCTCAATAATGCCTAGCTAGGGGAGAGGACCCACTAGTTGAGCATGTTTCAATAGTTGTAATAGTAGTTGTTTATATAATGCCCAATATTTTTATCAGTATTGGACCAATAGTTGTGACTTTAAAGTTGTTAATGTTGATGATGACTACCCATAATTAAACAAAATGTATTCCTTTGATCTAAAAAGCAACCAATCATGTGATGCCACATTAGCACTCAACTACCCATGATGTGAATGCACAAGCATTGGTCAACTACATCTTGACAAAAAAGCATGTTGATGTAGCATCATATTTGACGATGCGGCCCTGAAAGAAAGCTATAAGTACGAGACTTGCCAAATAAACTACTTAAAAAATTGAGAGTGATTTGAAATTCCACATAAGATAATTAAAAGCGTGAAGTTAGGATGCATAACTATTAAGTCATCTCCCCTACATCTCTCACCAGCTTAAAACTCGCTTGCTAAGAGTTGGGATTATGTGAGCATGCCCATCCTAGGGCATGCACCATAAAGTGGGCACCAAATTGAAAATAAGACAAAAAAAAAATAAAGGAAAAACAGGCACGTGGGAAAAAGGTTTAGGAGAAAACATGCATGGCAACACATTGAGAAGAACAACAAAAGATAAGAGAGCAAGCCCCATTGGTAAAGGAGAGCAACAAGAAACAAAAGGTGAAAACATTCAATAAAGGATAAAATATAAGAAGGAAGGGCACGTGTGCAAACACGTAGGGGGAAAGGCAAAAATTACCAGAAATTAAAGGGTCACGTGGAAGAAAGGAGGGTGCTAATTGTCAGTTGAAATAAAGAATATGTCAATCATTGTGTGTCATGTTTTTAGCTAGCACTTGTAGTGGGCCTACTATGACTTATTTGGTGGATGATGTACACTGTGGTTTTAGCTAGCACTTGTAATAGGCCTTCTTTCGTGGATGATTTTGAAGTAAAATAAGAGTCATTTTGTAATTTGGAATAAATTACATTGTTTTTTATAGAGTAATTAAGAAAGTCTATTTTTATTATTAATAAATATTTAAAAAATATATATATTAAGGGAGTCGTGCATATTTATAGCTATTGTGTTGAGTCATGGATTAGATCTAAAAGTATTATTTTCAATCATAAGTCTTGTGAGATAGTTAAAAAAAAAGCATAAGGGTTGTACTTGTTATCAAAGGGTGTATATTTTGTAAATAAAAAATCATCTTAGTTATATAAAATAAATATTTATTTGTAGTGTATCTTTAAGAGATGTATTTAGTCATATTAAATATTTATTTTGGTTCATTTGTAAAGGTTGTATAACAATAGTTAAAAATTTTATATGTGGATTGCATATAGGAAAGCTATTTAATATTAAAAAATTATGTATCAAAAAATGAATGTTGGGGTCAATGGTTTTGTGCATTAATAGTTTTGAGGCATATGGTTTTACCTTATTACTTTTTTTTAATTGGAAAAATGCATTTATTAATACCTTACTACTTAGTTGTTATGTGTGAACTTAATTCTATATTTATATAAACATATATTTAGTGGTTGAGGTTGGCTGGTTAGTTGTTTGGCTTCGCTATCACTTTATTGAGCTCTCTTGTTGATTACATTATGAAGCATGACATGAGATGTGTGGTTACTGTCGTCACATGAAATTGCACCCTGTTGAACACGAAGTTCAGCATTCCAATGACATAATGAAAATAACCTCAAGGTGTGGGACATTTGCACGTATGAGGTTGAATCTCTGAAAAAGGTCGGATTCCTCTTTCAATCTAAGTGCAATGTGCTAGTCCAACCCAACACATGGAAACCTACCAGTATCCTACTCTAATAGCTCACAGGGAAAAGGGTTAGAAAGAATGCATGAAAGGGAAATAGAGGTGGTACACCAAAATGGAAAGTTGTTTCTCCTTGGATTAGAATGCTCAGTACATCATTGAAGAGGGACTAGGGGACTTACACAACTCTCTATTTGGTTGACTCTCAGAGGCATACAAGAAGGTTAGGGTTTGACAAGGTGCAGGGAGGAAATATAGTTTCTCAACATAGCAATTGCAAATGATTTAAATCAAACATGCACGCATGAAAATACAACAAACACTTAGATATGAAGGTAATGAACTTACTCAAACATAAAAGAGCTGAGAAGAGGAAAGCTTAGTCAATTTCATTAATGTAGAGGAAAAAATCTAATCTTTACAATTGCAAAGTGCAAAATGCAAGTCTACCAAAGAAAAAACCTAGAGGAGCTAGAGGAAGAACCCTTAAAATATACAAGTGTTGCTTTTATAGATCAAGCATAACTCAAATGAATACAATTCAAACCCTAACCCAGCTAGGGTTAACAATCAAAGAGACCTAATCTAGGAAATGTCTATTGTGAAATTTGTACCAAGAAGAGCTTGGAGAGAACAAATTTTGCACGTCATCCTCCATGCCATAAATATTTGCTTGAAATTCATCCAAATCCTTCATGAAATTAGGGATATGATTATGGAGCTCATTAAAAGGAATAAAATAGCAATAATGAATATGGCCACCACAAATCCACTTGCAGGAGTTAGAGAAAGCATTTAATGTTGTCCTTGAGCCCTAAAAATCAAATTTGGGCATTCAAAAGTGATTCAAGCATTAATGGCAACGTCCAAAAAACATGCCAAATATGCGAGAAGGTCAGGGTGTCAGGCCCAAAAAGAAACCTTTGCTTATACATTAAATGATCCAAACCCCCCAAAAGAGCACATTATCAGCAATTAGGCATTGATCTTGCCTCATACCATATGCTTAGAAGAAGGGATGATAAAAAATCAAAGGTAAGAAAGAAGGCTTACCTCTGAAAATTGGAAGTAAGGGTGAAGCCTTAACCTTGAAATCCAAAAATTTGACACTTAGTCAAAATTTTCAAAAAAAAAATTGGGAAAAGGGTGATTGGAAGAAAGGTTTACCTCCTAAAAAGGAAAGGAAAAAGGAAGACCAAAATCCCATAAAAAATAAGCTTACGAAAATCAGGAAGAAGCCTTACCTCTTACTTAAAGAAGGTAAGAGGGAAGCCCAAACCCCGAACCCTGATATCAGAGGTAAGGGCCAAGGCTTACCCTCGAAATTCAAAAAATTCACACTATGTCAATTTTTTTGAAAAAAAAAAATCAAGGAAAAGCAAGGAAGGTGAGAAGCTTAAGAGGAGGAGTGGGAGGAATGAAGAAGGGAAACAAAGTGATGGAGAAGGCATGTAAAAAAGAAAGTAAGCGACAACCTAAAAGCTCGAAAGCTCAGACTTAGCCAAATTTAGGAATATCCCCAAGGAAAATTCATGCAAGATTGACCCATATAGGATTTTCTGAGATCAGTTATTACTAATAGGTCATCAAAGGGTGGCATGAAATGTCAACACTTACATGCTTGGATACATGGATGTTGCATTAGTAGAGTTTGATATTTCAAAAATATTCTTTTGCAATGTATTGTAATATTTCATTATTGAATAATAATATTTTTTGAGGTTGGAAAATAAAAATAATTCAAAATACTTGTAACTATTAAATAAATAAAATAATTTTTATATTTAATATTTTTAAGATAGATATATTCAAATATTATTTACCACTCTTCAAAGTAAAAACAAAACAAAAGAATTATGGAAATAATTGATAATGATTTTTCAAAATTAAAATTAAAGTTTGCATAACTCTACCAATAATTACAAAACAAAACAAAACAAACAATAGAATAAAATAAAATAATTTCAAAGTAAAATAAAATAACTTTTAAATAAGTAAAAACAAAATAATTATTAATTAGTTGTAAAGTAAAATAAAACAACTCTTTAGTAAACAAAATAAAATTATTAAATAATTTAAAATTAAAATAAATAAAATAAAATATTATTTTAGTAAATAAATCTAGTAGATTTATTTTTTTTAAATTAAGTAAAAAATATTGAGAGATATCATTACTTATTTCACTTAAATCACAAATTCACACATCTCAAATATGATATATCTTTATTTCTTTTACATAAATTTATCTAAAAGTAAATATGCTAATAAAATATATAATATATTAACAAATAATAAAATTTATCTTTAAAAATATATAAAAATTAAGATATTTTAAAATATTGTTTTCTATAAAATCTTTATTTTAAAAAATCTTATTAAGATGTATGGCAAAAATTTGGTGAATGTTTTTTGTCCCTTTTGTGCTCCAGTATGCATAGTTGGTTGTCTTATCCAACTCGTTTGTTGTTATAGGGATTTTGACTATTGGTTCTCATAGTAAGCTGCCTTTTGTGTTGTTGTTCGACTGGTGTCAATTGATTATTGTTATTGTGAAAATTGTTGCTTGTTGTGTTGTCTTGTAAGTTGTTGTGACTCCTTTCTTTCCTGTATAGTCCTACTTTTGGACTGTCCCCCATTCTTTTTGTATTCTATTTTCTGATTATTTCAATAAAAAAAAAAAAATTAAAAAAAAAAATTTGGTGAATGTTGTGCTTCCTATAATTTGTTTGGGGAAATCTCTCATGATGTGGGAAATTTGCATTAACAAGATTTGATAATGGACGAACTCATTCTAAAAGATTCAATTTCATCAATAGATCAAAGATCTATTAATCATGAATTTTTTATTGAATAACCTATTTTTCCATTTCACATTTTTACTTCATTTAAATTGGTTGAGACACCATTTTCTTCTTGTAATTTTTAATTCTAGTAGAGAGGACTTCATTTGTTGATTTAATGCCTACTATTTTTAACAATGTTGGAAAAATAGTTGTGACTTTAAAGTTTTTAGTGTTTTTTTTTTTGTATTAAACAAAACTGGGTTACATAAGAAAATAGCAATTCAAAAGGAATCCATTTTTGGATTTAATGCCCACTAAGGGAAATGACCCAGTACTTGAGCATGTTCCAATAGTTGTGATAGCATTTGTTGGTATGAGTTTTCAACAGTCCATGAAGTTACAGTATTTAGCTTTTGGATTCAACTGTGTAAGTTTTTTTGTCGATGTTTCGGATCGCACACAGTTATCCATCATCAGGAAGAGGAAAATATTGTGTGTGATCCAAAACGTCAACAAAAACTTACACAATTGAATCCAAAAGCTAATTATTGCGATAGCATTTGTTTATATAATGCCCAATATTTTTAACAATATTGAAACAATAGTTGTGACTTTAAAGTTGTTAGTGTTGATGATGACTACCCATAATTAAATGAAATGTATTCCTTAGATCTAAAAAACAGTAAATCATGTGATGCCCATATCAGCGCTCAATAATACATGATGTAGATGCACAAGTATTGGTCTCACTTTTTTTTTGGGCCTTTTTGGACACCTTGAAAAAAAAGCATGCTGATGTGGCATCATATTTGATGATGTGGCCATAAAACCTTAGTTATAAGCAGGGGACTTGCCAAGTAAGTTGCTTAAAAAATTGGGGGTGATTTGAAATTTCCTCATAAGACTTGATAGCAGTTTTTAGTGTTGATGATGACTACTCATAATTGAATGAAATATATTCTTTAAATTAAAAAGAAAAACAAATTATATAATGCTACATCAAATCACCAATAAAACATAATTTAATCCACAAGTATTGATCTCACTTTTTTTTTATTCTTTCTATACATCTCCAAAAACATGCTAAAAACCTTAATTATAAATAAAAAACTTCGTAAAAAATAAAGTGATTTTGAAATTTCCACGTGGAACTAAGATGCTCAACTACTCATCCTCGCCCTTAATCCTCAAAAAAAAAAATTTAAAAATTGTTTTTATCGTGTAGGACGTGACCTCGAATTAGGCCTATTTTCGTTTGTGTGGTCGCAGGATCGAACTGTAGCACACCTCCGACACACAGTACTGTTGAGGCGTCCTTTCCTGTCGTAAGTTGCGGGGACGGAAATTAATGTCGTCTGATATTATTTCTGTGCAATCAACTAACATGACAATATCGGAGGAGACGCCTCCGCAGTCGAGATTAGGCTTGAAATTCGTGCATTATTCCTCCTCGTGTTGTTTATCTTATCCTCTTTATTATCATTGCCTGGCTGTTATCCAGTGAGAAGCTAGAGCTTAGCATTTCATTCAATTTGATTTGCTACTTTTTCGAAGCAGAGTTGTTGGCTCCATTTATTTTTTATTTTTTTTGGAATACAATGAATTTTTGAACTACTTTACGGAAATTGGTGAGATTACTCCACATTCATCTAGTTATGTGATAAATTTAGAGTTGCTGCAATTATTTCGCAGCATGGTTGGTTAAAGGTTCTGGATTCGTCTCATATAGGTCTTCATCTGGATCATGTTGAGTGCAGTCCTTGACCCCAGTGGACTAGTCTCACTTCAGCTTACCTCTTTTGTACCCCAAAACTTGACACAAAGCGTAAGACCAAGGTAAGGTCAGTCGGGAATCGCTGGGTTGGGCCACGGGGATACCACTGAGTAATCAGGTCTTGGTCTGCAATCTCTCATTCTATTCCTACAGCTCTCTTTCATCTTGATGATGAATCACGGAGTGTGATTCGAAACGTTGATGCAAAAAACAAGACACAGTCAAATCCAGAAAAATCTCCAGCTCATT